>JAADXW010000173.1:0-33127 GCA_023337975.1 Phytopythium ostracodes
ACACCGATAGCGTAGGTATCCACCACCACGCCCGTCTTGTAGTAAATGTATCGACTTGCCTTGCGTCAGTGCAATCGTCTTGACTGCTGCAGTGCATGATTTTTGCGTCGAAAACCACGCGCCTTGCTTGATTTCTTGCTGGTCTTCGTCACTCATCTCTCGATAGCGAAAAACACAAATCGTGCGCCACATCACAGATCCTTGAGCTCAAGAGCAACCAGCACAGAGACACCCGGTAGTTTCACTCTTTACAGTCTATTTATAACGGAACGAGTCGTCAAGATGCACACAAATATCGGAGTTAACGGACTTTTTCGTGTCGATCGGCGGCATCAGTCTGATCTTCACATCGGGACAGTAACCCGCGCAGGGTACCACAATAGTTATCCTCTTTGGTTTTATATTAGGCATAGTTTGTTTCACCGGGCCTCGTTTTGCGAGTGAAAAAGGGTTTTTGGGGAACAAATTTTGGAAAGGGTACCATCTTGCGAATTACCCCAAAAACGTTTTTGCGTCGACCGTCGACCATCTCATGGGGGGTTACACTCGCTCTCTCCCAAGCGGTTGCCATCAGCCGGGGCGTTGTGCTGTGTTCTGTACTGTACTTGAAGGCGGCGGGCGCGTAGGGCGGCCCAGCCACCCCAGCGAAATGGCCGCGTGCCTTTGTCGCCGCCGCTGCAACCCGATGATGTTGTGTACATAACTTCTAACAGTGTTTATCTTGATTTCACTATGCTGATCATGTTGAACACCACCTCACGTGGTCTGTCGTGAGCCACGGGACTCTCGGAGCCGACATGGCGGCACTGACCGACGACCTCAAAGGCCCGCGGAGACCATAACCAGCCGAGGTATTTGCGCATGACTCGATCGAGTCACCCGTGTGATCGATACATCGCAGTTCAGTTGCGCGGGAGGGATCTGCGTCAGCCCTGTTCAGATGCCCGCCGGCTTGCGTTACCCGACGAATACAGTTCTGTAAACACAGTACTGTACACGCGCGCCCTCTCGCATGTTAAGACGTCATTTAATGTACACAATCAAATGCGATTTGTACAATAGAGTTGGCCGCATGCTCGCGCTATAGCACAGTACAGTACGGGCTGAACGAGTCTAAAGATTGCTTACAATATCAGTAGCTCTCAGGCATTGCGCAACCTCTCAGTCATACTTGCGGCAAGTGCGTAGGGTGTGTGTGTGCGTGCACAGTTGATACACACGCGAGCACAGCGATACGTGCTGCGCGCGCGACGCTGTTTCGCAAGCTAATGGCGTCCTATCCAAGCGCTCGGGTCGATTAGACGCACGACCAAGCGTAAATCAAGCGCGGCGCTCCCTCTGTATCTGAGGGACCGGCCCGAGGCGTCTAGCGACAGGAGAGGGGTCACGCACGCGGCTGATTTCGCTGCGTCGACCGCCTGACCCCGGCCATCAACGATACAGTACACTTCATAACCGAGCCGGCCCAGCTCTAGAATCAACTTGCGGCGGCATCAGGTCATCGCCGTGGGCATTTCTGACGTCAGCGCAACCTTCCCCGCGTAGCTTCGGGGGCCGCCGACTTGAATGTACTGCGTGACATGTCATACTTTATGCGAGACGCGTATTGAACCGTCCTCCGAATTTTATATCCACAGTGTCGTCGACATTGCATGCTGGTTGTCGACTCGTCTCTTATTTCGACAAATATGTTGTTTTTGTATTGGTGTACATCATTGTCATACTAAATCGACGTCGCGCCTTCCTTCCCTCCCCCATTTTCCCGCCGCGAGCCAAAAAGCGCGCGGAATACCTACCATCCCGAGCTCGAGACCTTGAGCGACTATAACTGCGCGTGGAGCGCGGGCAGGCATGTTCCAGTCGGCGCAGTTCACGACGGACAAGGGCCTGGGGCGCGTGGCGCTGGCGGCGTTCGGGCTGGGCGCCTTCATGGCGCTGCACGCGGCCGTGCTCGCCTACGCGTGGCTTGTCGTGCAGCTGGACGACTCGGACGCGTGGTCGCCCACGGCGCTCGATCGCTGGCGCTGCGCCGAGCGCTGGTGCCTGTACGCGCTGGCGCTTGGCGTGTTCCACATGTCCGAGTTCTTGCTCACGGCAGCCTTTCGCCCCTCAGTAGTAAGTTATGAATGTAAGTTGTCCATTTTCATCGTAGAGTGATCTTATCCGCGAGCGCAACGTGTGCTACTGCGAGCTAACGCGTGATGTGGTCCGTCTTACTCGCGCGGATCACGCAGCCTTCCTGCTGAACCACTCGCGCGAGTACCACATCGCGCTGCTCTTCAGCTTCGTCGAGTTCTGGGTCGAGGTGCTCGTGGCGCCGCAGTGGAAGCTGGCGCCGTGGATCCTGCCGCTCGGGCTGCTCATTGTGCTCGCGGGTCAGTACTTCCGCATGGCGGCCATGTACACGGCGGCGTCCAACTTCTCGCACCGCATCGAGTACATGAAGCGCCAGGACCATGTGCTCGTCACGCACGGCGTCTACCGGTTCGTGCGGCACCCGTCCTACCTCGGCTGGTTCATGTGGACCGTTGGCAGCCAGGTGCTGCTCGCCAACCCCATCGCCGTGCTCACCTACACGGTCGTCGCCTGGGGCTTCTTCCGCGACCGCATCCCGTACGCGCACGCGTTGCTTTCGGTGCGGCAACGGTATCTGATCTCTTGGCTTACACAGTGTTAATGACGTGTTGCTGCAGGTACGAGGAGCAGTTGCTGCTCGGGTTCTTCCCAGACGAGTACCCGGCCTACCGCGCGCGCACAATAAGCGGCATCCCCTTCGTCTAGCGCGGCGTCGCGGCTGTCTCATGTGATGCATGTGCTCTCCTCCTTTCGCGACGGACGTGAAGAGCGCGGATGCGAGCTAATAGTCGTAGAATATGCTCTCCCCGCTCCCGTGTTCGCTCGTGGTTTGCTAACATCCTAGTTGTTGTTGTTGTTGTTGTTCTTCTTCTTCTTTTTCTTCTTGCCTGCCTTCCTGTCGCCGTCGTCGCCGTCGCTGGGAGCGTCCGCGGCCTTGGGCAGCGCCGGCGGGGGCTCCAGACCTGCGCGCACTGTTATCACGCGCGAGTTAGTCGCTGAGGGCACCGTTCCAGTCAACTACCCACGGCCAAAACACACCATGGTCGATCGCGATGTTGCTCCACCGGCTGCGCGAAGGCCACTGCGCGTGTATGGTGGCGAGTCGCGCGGCGTCGTGGTACTCAACCAGCTCCACGAGCCGCTGTTTGCGCGCCAACTCGCGCTGGAACATGCGCGCGACGTCCTCCATCCACTCGAGTCGCTGCATGCTGCTCAGCGCGCCGTCGCTGCCGCCATCCTCGTCCAGGATCTCCGTCTGCGCGTGGAAGCAGTCGTTCAACAGCGACTGCAGCTTGCCCACTAGCTCCGCGTAGTCGCGCACGACGGCCGAGAGGAACCCGCGGCTCTTCTCCAGCGCCGCGAAGTGCCGCTGCAGCAGCAGCTCGCGCGCGTCCTCCGAGAACGCCAGCACGCCTATCGTCACATCTACTGCTTCGCTATCTGCGTTATTGCAGTTGGCACCGCCCAGAAGCAGCGGCACGCGCTGCGAGACGTTGGCGAGCGACGACAGGACCTGCTCGCCCTCGCGGTCCAGTCGATCCGCTCGCTCCACCTGCCGGTTTTCCAGCGCACCGCAGGCGTCTCAGAGGTCATTCGAACGTCTGCAGCACCATTATGCGGACTCACAGACGCAGTGTGAGCTCGTGGGGGCACGTACCTCAGCGGCAAAGAGCTTCTGCAGTCGGAGACTCGCCTTCCACGCCGCTGCCATTGCCGCTGGGCTTGGCTTCAGTTTTTGACTCTGTCAAAAGTATCGAACTTATCATAGTATGCGCACCAATGTGTGAGCATTCATTAAGTTCGCATACCCCCAGTCTCACGTTGCAGCCGCTGATACTGAAGTGATCCAGACCCGACCAGACGGGAAGATGGCGAGCGCGGGGGTGCTGACGGCGACAGCGGCGGAACTGGGCGCGTCCGACCGCGTGCGCGAGTTCGTTGCGAGGGCGGAGGAGCTGGTGGGGGCGGCGGCGGTGGTGGGCGCGGAGGCGGACGCCGGGGCCGCGGGGGAGGAGGAAGAGGACGACGACGACGGCGAGTATGAGGAGCTGATCCCGCCCGAGAACTTCGCCATGATCGAGAAGGGCCTGTACCGCAGCGGGTTCCCCAAGAAGAAGAACTTCGCGTTCCTCAAGAAGTCGCTGCGGCTCAGGTCCATCCTGACGCTCGTGCTGGAGGACTACCCGCTCGCCAACTCGGAGTTCAACCGGCAGAACGGCATCACGCTGCTGCAGTTCGGCGTCCCCGGCAACAAGGTGCGGTAGTAATAGATACTCGAGCGCCATGACTGGAGGGGTTTGCGTCCGGCTGGAAGAAGGCGACAACTAACGTGCTCTTGAGTACGGCAGGAGCCGTTCGTGGACATCCCCGAGGCGGGCATCGTGACGGCGTTGCAGGCCGTGCTGGACAAGCGCAACCACCCGATGCTCATCCACTGCAACAAGGGCAAGGCAAGTGGGCGAAGGTTTACCTTGTAGTGTCAATGCGGGACTGACTGTGAGCCTGGCGACGGATGTGGGAGCGCAGCACCGCACGGGCTGCCTGGTGGGCTCGCTGCGCAAGGTGCAGAAGTGGGCCTTCAGCTCCATCTTCGACGAGTACATCCGCTTCTCGGCGCCCAAGCCGCGCATGATGGACCAGCAGGTGCGTTGCTAGCAGCTTGAGGTGCTGGTAGAGGTGGATATGGAGCTAATGGCGGGGCTGTTGGCAGTTTATTGAGCTATTTAAGACGGAGCGCGTCAACACGGACGACAACAAGGAGCATCTGCCGGACTGGCCGGGCTTATAGGCCGCGGCCTCTGCCGGTAGCCACACATCAAGCATAAGAACGAAAGCGGCGT
This sequence comes from Phytopythium ostracodes, assembly GCA_023337975.1. Taxonomy (NCBI): domain Eukaryota; phylum Oomycota; class Peronosporomycetes; order Pythiales; family Pythiaceae; genus Phytopythium; species Phytopythium ostracodes. The sequence continues at coordinate 4,917 of JAADXW010000173.1, forward strand.
CTTCACAGCGGTCCATCCCAATGTAATCCACGCTTCATTTCCACTGGATAAATGCATATAAAGCCACAACACTTGCCGCTCCGACCGAGCGCCTTACAGCTTGGACTGCGGCTTGGCGTCGGCGTCCGCGAAGAGCTGCTGCATCTCGACGAGGCTCTCCTCGAGCAGATAGCCCATCTTGCCGGCCCAGTCACCGTGCTGCCGGCACGCGATGTTGAACTGCACCGACTGGTTCTTGATGCTGTAGGCGATGCCGAGGCCCTCGGGCACGACCTCGCCCCAGCCCCAGCCGTCGAACAGCTCGTTGGTCAGGTGGCTGGTCGAGATGAGCCAGTAGCGCGACTTGGCCATCGCCGGGTCCTCGAAGAACGGCACGCGCTCGGTCGGCTGCACCAGCAGCCGCAGCGCCAGCAGGTGCCGATCCACGCCCATGCCCTGCGCCGCCTTGCGCATGTACGCGACGTGCGCGTTGGCGGCGTCCAGCAGCAGCTTCTTCTTCTCTTCGCGCGACTTGGCGCCCGTCACGTCCACCATGGCGTCCGTGAAGGCGGCGCTCTGCGGCGAGCAGCTGCGCGTCGTCTCCGTGCGTCCGTGGAGGAAGATACGCGTCTGCGAGGCCTCGTAGGTGGCCACGTTGAGGTTGAACAGCTTCTTGTACGCGAGCTGGATCGCGAGCTGTACGAACGCGTCGGGGCTGCAGCGCATCTGCTTGATGGCACGGTTGCCGTAGCCGTAGAACGACTCCACGCACACGTCGTGGTCAGCCACAGTCGCGTCGAACGTCTTCTCGGCGCGGGCGATCGCACCCAGCGTCTTGCCCGACACCTGGAAGCGCAGCTGGATCGGGCCCTGCACGGGGGCCGAGTGGTCGCTACCCATGTCCATCTGCTTGCGCGCGAGGCGAGAGAGCAGGTAGTCGGCGAAGCGCGCCATGGGCATCCCGTCCAGCATCGAATGCTCGCCCAGCAGCCCGGCCTTGCCGTTTTGGAAGACCGCAATCTGCACGCTCTTGTCGAACCAGCGGTTGCGACCGTCGCCGTGCCACAGCGCGCGCGCCACCTCCGTGCGTGACACGGGTGCCTGCTCGTCCAGGTTGAGCACGAGCACGGCGCTCTCGATGACGCGCAGCGCGGCCTCGTTGCCCTCGTGGCAGCCGATGAGCTCGTCGCGCGCGTCGGCCCACTTGTCGCGGTCCTCGGCCGACAGCACGCCGATGGGCGGCGCCTGCGTCGTGTCGCGCTCGGCAAGCTGCACGATTTTCTCGAGCTGCTGACAGAGCTGCTTGAAGCTCAGCACCTTGCCGTGCGCGTTGAGCATCTCGAGCTTGAAGAAGCGGTTGCGGCGCATGACCACGACGTGGTTGTGCCGCGCCGGGTCGAAGATGCGGTACGTGTCCGACTCGCGGTGCGGGATGCGGCACGCGTTGAACATGTATTTGTAGGCCGTGGCGCACACGGGCGTCTTCTTGGCGCCGAGTTGCTCGGGCTCGAGCTGCCCGCTGGCCACCAGCGCGCGGAACTCCATCGACCCGCGCAGCAGCGCCGCCGCGCGGCCAATGTTGAATCGCTGCTCCGCGTGCGCGCTGTCCGCGAAGTGGAAGAAGTAGCTCACATTGAACACCACCGGGTCGCGCACCTGCAGGTAGCCCAGCGTGTTCCACCACTCGGCCAGGAAGCTCGTGTCCTTGCGGTCCGCCGCGCGCGCCTGCAGCCGCTTCTGCAGCGTCTCCCCGATCGCCCCCGGCCGGAGGAACTCGTGCGCCAGCTTCTTGCTTGTCTCCAGCTCCTCGGACGTCACCAGCGGCGCGATCGTGTTCAGGTACAGCGCCACTGTGTCCTCGAGTTTGGGTACTGGCAGCCGCGGCAGCGACTTCTGGAAGCGGTACAGCGGCTGCGACGCGACCTCCAGGTCCGCCTCGTCGCGATAGTCGCCGCGGCACTCGCGGAAGCCCTGCGGACCGTACAGCGTCGACATCGTGGGGCGTGGGGAGCGGTGGGAATGGAGCGAGAGACCGAAGGGGAAGCTGGCGAATTCGCGATTGAGCCTGGGAAATCGACGCGAAAGGTTCAACGTTGACGTATTACGACCCTGCAGCGCCGGACGTCATGATCGGGCGGCGACGGCGAAAACCTGTACAAATAGAATATATGCGTCATTTGATAAACAAATAACACTTTTATTATTTACAAAACCTTGCATAATAGATATATGATGTCAGTTGTTTGGGAATGTGGAAGAGGGCGGCGTGTTTTGCGTCCGAGGAGATTGCTCCCTGCGAAACCTGATGAAACGGGCGTGAGGGTCGCAACGTGACGATGACGGGTCACGGGCGGAAATGACTTGGTAATAGTGACGTGTCATTCTGACAAAGAAATATGTCACTGTTGCGAGACAGTGATGACTCCGAAGTGCATCACGATCTATTCACGGGACGGTGCGGTCGCTTTGTCCCGTGTGTTGCATTATTTACGGATGTCGTTGATCTCCTCGTGAAAGTGGTCGAGCGCGATGAGCATGAGCGCGTAGGGCACGTTCTGGCGCATGATGGGCGAGCGGACGAAGGGTACGGCAGCCGCAACGGTGGCCACGCCCACATTGACCAGGTCATCCGTCTTGCGCTGTGCCTCCAGCAGCGTCCGTATGCCCTGGTACGCGAAGAAGAAGCTGCACACATCCACGCACACAGGTCGCCGTCGTGAGCTACTCCTGACGCCACATCCTGCCGTGCTACATGCGCTACGGTACCCCGAGAAGGACGCGCCCGAGACGGCGGCCGCGCGCGAGAACTGGCTGAGCCCCGCGAGCGCCAGGCCGCCGTGCTGCTTGTGGTACGTCTTCATCGCGTCGACTGCCAAAAGTGGCAACACCAAAAGGTTACGACACCGTGCACGAGCCTCGCCACTACTGCCCGCACCAGCTACATATGTCAACCGAGCGCATCAAACCGACAACGTACTCGTTCCGAAGGTGGCGCCCGTGCAGAACCCGACGATGGCGCCGAACATGAGCCGCTGCTGCACCAGACGCACGTTCGCGGCGCTCAGTAGCCCGCTGCCGCCAGCGCTGGCAGATCTGGACGCTTCGCCGGCATCAAAAGGCTTGGGCTGCGGCTTGGCCACCGCCTTGGGCTTCTTGGGCGCCGCCGGCTCCTCGAACGACGACCAGTTCTGCGAGTCGCCCATGGTACTGTTGCGTTGGTGTTGGTTGTTGGATGTTCACATGCGGTCATGGATGTATGCGAACTTTACCGTAGGTACGGTTCGCATGTTATGCAAAGTTCGGTATGTTTACAGTAAGTATATGTAAGGAAAGTCACTTCAACGTGGACAAGTTCAAATCTCGAGGGGTGTGGCGGTTGGTTGAAAACGCGCGCCGACACTTGATATTTGTATGCTTGTCGTCATTTCCACCCCTCCATGGACTTGTCCCAGCCCCTTTAATGCTAACACGGCGACGCCCGTGCGTCTGGGACGCTCACAGCGCGCGCACGAGCCCGTTGGCCGCCCCCAACGCGCGACGCGGCGCCCAGGAACCCCCAGGAAAGCTCCCTCTCTTCCCTTCCCTCCTCCCTCCTTCCTCGCTCCTCCTCCCTCACTTTGCGATTTCCGCTCGAGCCATCAAGGCAACCAAGCAATCGACCAAGCGACCAAGCAATTGACCGAGCGACTCGATGGAGAGCCCCGCGACCATTGCCTCCCGGCTGACGGGCGCGACGCCGCCGACGCAGGACGCCACGTCGGTGGTGACGACGGCGTTCGGGCACCCGCTGCCGTCGGTGGAGCACGCGCTGCAGGTGGGCGGGCGCGTGGTGTCGTCGGACTCTTTCCTGTTCGAGAAGCAGCAGACGTTCAACCGCGCCAAGACGCTAGAGCGCATGGTGCACCCGGCGGGCTCGGGCGCCTTCGGGCACTTCGAGGTGACGCGTGACGTGTCGGCGCACACCAAGGCTTCGTTCCTGGGCGCGGTGGGCAAAAAGACGCCCGTGTTCGCGCGCTTCTCGACAGTCACGTTCGGGCGCGAGTTCCCCGACTCGGGCCGCAACCCGCGCGGCTTCGCGGTCAAGTTCTACACGGAAGACGGCAACTACGACCTGGTGGGGCTCAACTGGCCCATTTTCTTCGTGCGCGACCCGCTCAAGGGCCCGGACGTGATTCGTTCGCAGCAGCGCAACCCACAGAACTTTTTGCTCAACTTTGAGGCCACGTTCGAGTTCCTGGCGGCCAACCCCGAGTCGCTGCACGCTGGTGCTATGTTCTTTTCGGACTCGGCCACGCCCGTGGGCTGGCGGCACATGGACGGCTTCGGTTGCCACACGTTCAAGTGGGTCAACAAGGACGGCGACTACGTGTACGTCAAGTACCACTGGGTGCCGGAGGCCGGCAAGAAGTACTTCACGTTCGACCAGGCGCAGCAGATGTGCGGCATGGACCCCGACTTCGCCAAGCGCGACCTGTTCGAGCACCTGGCGGCCGGCAAGCAGGCGGTGTGGACTCTGTCGGTGCAGCTCATGACGCAGCAGGAGGCAGACGCGTGCGCCTACGACCCGTTCGACGTGACCAAGGTCTGGTCGCACCACGATTTTCCGCTGCACGAGGTGGGCAAGCTTGTGCTGGACAAGAACCCCGAGAACTACCACCGCGACGTGGAGCAGGCGGCCTTTTCGCCTGGCAACCTGGTTCCCGGCGTCGAACCCAGCCCCGACTTGCTTCTCAACTGGCGCATGTTCTTCTACCGCGACGCGCAGTACCACCGCCTGGGCGTCAACCACCACCAAATCCCCGTTAATTGCCCGTTCATGGCCAAGTTCTTCAGCCCGCAGTCGCGCGACGGCGTCACCCGTGCTGATTTGAACGGCGATAAGCTATCGCCGGTCGCGTCGGTGCTGGAGATGCACCGCCAGAAGGTCATGCCGGGCCTGACGGACTACCAGCCCGTGCCAGTGAGCGGCATGGCCATCCAGCGCGGCAAGTCGAGTCGCCACGAGGGCACCGACTCGGAGCTGGACCAGGTGCGCCAGTTCTTGCGCGCGGCGCTGGACGACGTCGGCCGCGATCATTTGTACTACAACACGGCCAAGTGCCTGCGCTTCTGCTCGGCCCCCGTGCGCGACGCCTATCTGGTCATGCTGCACAAGATCGACCCGACGTACCGCCAGGGCGTCGAGCGCGCACTGGACGCCGTGCAGACGGCGCCGACGGCCGCGGACCTGCTCGAGCAGGTGACCAAGGCAGAAGAGACTAAGCCGCCGACCGTGGTCGAGTCGATTGAACGCGTCGAGACGCCCACGGGCATCAAAACGCCATGAATCGGTCCGTAGGAGGCGAGGACCGAGGGAGACGAGGGTTATCGGTCGGAATGCGTGTGCTTTGTGCGTTGGAAGGGTCCCAATGAGATTGGACGGGAAGTAACGAAGGTGGCAATGGAGTTGCGGGTGACAACATGGTGTCCGATGTTAATTTCCCACGTTGCACTCGCTTATAAATACGGTGGCGGCCTTGCTCACAGCCTGCCGGACGATAATCGACCGACGGAAGATACGGTCGCGCGCTTCTTCTTCTTTTTCTTGACGACGGCCACCCCGAGCGCGTCCTCCTGCTCGGTGGCGGCGACGATGACGCTCTTGAGTACGGCGACGATGGCCGCGACCGTCGGGCGCTCCGCCGGGTCGAGCGACAGACAAGAGCCCATGAGGATGCGCAGCGCCGCCGGACACCCGGGCGACACGTCCATGAGCTCGTCCATGGCGACCGAGTCCGTGCCCGAGGCGAGCCGCTGCCGCAGCTCCTGCTCGCTCCAGCCGCGGCGCCGCGCCGTCGCCTCGAACGGCCGCAGCCCCGCGTCCAGCTCGAGCAGCAACGCGCCGAACGCGTACACGTCGGTGGCCTCGGTCGCCGTTGCTTGTTCCCGCGTCAGCAGCTCGGGAGCGAGCGACACGAACTCCCTCGGGTCGTTCTTGGCCGCCGCAGCTTCGACCTGCGCGTCCTCCGGGCCGGCGCTGTAGTCGAGCAGCGGCTGGAAGCACTCGAAGCCGGCCAGTTTGGCCGCGAACTCGTGGTTGAGCAGCACGGCGCGCGAGGTCAGCGCCCCGTGGGCGATGCGCCGCTGCGAGTGGAGGTAGAGCAGCGCGCGGGCCACGTCCAGCGCAATCTCGAGCCGCCGCGTGCCCCACCAGGACGTCTGCCGCGCACTGTCGGCCTCCACGTCGCTGCTGCTGCTGTTCCTGCTGCTGTCGCCGTGGCAGGAGCGCAGGTAGGAGCGCAGATCCCCGCGGTCCATAAGCTCGTAGAGCACCAGCAGCCCCAGCGAGGACGAGTACGAGACGCCGCGCAGCCGCAGGACGTTGGGGTGCGCCAGCGTCGCGAGCAGCGCGGGCTCCCTCAGCCGGTCGACGTCGCCAACGCGATCGCACAAGGGGACGCGTTTGACGGCGACGCGCTCTTCCCGGTACCGTCCGAGCCAGAGGTCGCTCAAGTTGGACGAGGACACGATGGTGGTGCTCGTCCGGTGCTCGTCGTAGTCACTCTCCGAGGCCAGGAACTCGCTCATAGGCTTGTCCAGCGTGATGAGCGCCGGGTTGCGGTGCCAGGACTCGAGCTGGCAGCGCTCCAGCAGGCTCCGGACGCTCGGCAGCGCATCGTCGGCCGGGTCGCCGTGCAGAACGTGGTACCACTCGCTGTCCCTACCGAGCGTGTCGTCGTCCCGGCCGGCCACGGGTGTGGACGGTGGCGACATGGTGGCCAGCGCGCCGTGGCTGCTCTCGGTCTCCCGCTCGCGGGTCCGCAGCTGCTCCTCCTTCAGCCGTCGCCGCCGCTTCCGATCGGCCAGCAGCTTGGCGATCAGCGCCACTAGCAGCCCGCAGCTGATGGCCACGGAGCCCGCGATCAGCGCTGGGCGTTGGGATCCACCGGACGAACTTATGGACGTCGAGCTGGCTCTGGAAGAAGAGCTGGAGGAGGAGGAGGTCGAGGACGTGTAGGCGGCCGGGTCGCAGACGCAGAACTCGGGGTTGGACGCGAAGTAGACGACGGCGCCCCCGCCGTCGCAGTTGGAGCTCTGGAAGGCGTCCACGTCGGCCGACAAGGACTCGAGGGCCGACAGGAACTCGTACTGGGACACGTTGAGCAGCGCTTGGCTGATGGCGTTGCGTTCGATGTTTAGGGATCGTAGGCTCGGGAGGGCGTAGACGGCGTCCGGGATGGCCGACAGCGCGTTAGCGGCCAGGTTGAGCGTCCGGAGTCCGCGGACGAGCGAGGCATTGGCGATCAATGGGGGCAGTCCAGTGAGCGCGCAACCCGAGAGGGTTCTGTAAAAAAAACAAAAAAAACGTCATAATGGGATGCGTGAGTCAAGTGAGACCCCGATCATAGGTACAGTACTAGTTAGAACGCGATTGAGGACACGTACAGCGCCTGAAGACTTGACAGATCCGGTAATCGCGCGCCGGTCGCAAAGGACAAGTTCCGGAATTTGCTGGTGCCATTTTGATACAATTATAGAAGAAAAACGTCGAATTAGCCCCTTTGCGGACGGACGGGATGAAGGAGGGTCGTCCGCAGTTGTGGACTGGTCCCCGACGCATGATAAATAACTTACAGAGTGTGGAGGCCGGTAATGGCGGATGCGGTCGGCATGGCCGCGGCTGAGAGCGTTGCATTGGGCAGGCCGTCCGCTTTCAGGTCCCCGCCCGTGAGCACACTGTCGTCGTCCGCACAACAGTACATTACGGTCAGCCGCGATTTGCGGACGGTATACTACCGGACGCGGTCCTCATCCCGAGTATGAACGTACACTTGGTCGACGGCGGCGACGGTGGTCCAAAATTCGCCCACGGCGTTAGCGTCCTGTCCAGTGGCCAAGTTGATGTACTCGCCCGCCTTCGCATAGCTGGCGCTGCCGTCAGTACTGGCTCTGGTCGCGGACGGGAGGCGGCAGTGCAGCAGGAAATCGCAGTCAGGGACGACGGACACGGCGCATACGGAGCAGTTGGCGCACGAGGCGGCAGCCACGTCCACTTGGTCGAGCTGCGCGACCGAGAAGCAGCTCGCGCCCTCGGTAGGCGGAGCGGACAGCGCGAGCGCGGCCCCGGCGAGCCACAGCGTCCGCGCGGTTGGCATGTAAATTACCGGACGGAGTCGCTCCGGGCAACTAATAAACTGAACTGCGGATGACGGTGATCACGGCGGCGGACGCGTAAGAGCAGGGGGTACGGGAAATAAACACGGTCCAACCGGCCGGTAAACTATCGCGCACTGGCGTAAGCTATTGTTCCCCGCAGTGCGACAGCTCGGTGGGGCCGAAGGAAACGCGCCGTCGTTCGTCCCCGCTTTGCTTGGGGCGGCGTCCGCGTTTCTTTTCTGTGAGCCGCAGTGGGGACCGGCCGGCCCGTCCACAGCCGACAGTCGTGTTTTTGCTTTTGCGAGTTCTCTCTTGAAGTTTGTATGCGACACCGTGTCCGGTAATTTAATCTGGGGATGAGGCTTGAGGTGGTCGGGACCTGCGCCAATCGTCCGCCATCCGCGGTCGGCCGCATGCGTTAGGAATGGGTCCTCAGCCCAATGGACCGGATAGTTTCGTGTAGTTTACCTTCTCCGCGCCATGCTTTCGAGTCCTTTGGGGCGGCGCGATCGCGGAGCTTTGGACACCGGGTGGCATCGAAAAGCCCAGCACTATCGAAAAGAAAGCTAAGAAAATATATTACGAAGAAAAAATCAAGTGGCAGCCCGATTGACACGGGAAACAGCCCGGCTCTCGCGCTTGGGCTTTGTAAAACGGGCTGCGGACAAGGGTCGACGTCCCACGCGTAACCAACGCTTGGGATTTCCCTATTCATTTGTAAGAATAGATTACACTCTGTTTTAACTGGACTGTAAAATAACATGGAAATACGTTTTCGACAGATAATTTACTGCAACAGGTCCGTCTCGCACTTGATTTCTTTTCTCTGGTTTGCAATTTTTCGCATCTGAACTTGCGGCTCCAAGTTCAAGTCTGAGGATTGCACGACATCATCCTCAACAACCACGGCCGCTCTTCACCGTGGCCAGTCGGAAAAGATCAAAGACCAAAGCGGAGGGGACCCCGAGTGGACACCATGGCTTACAGTATTTTATTTTGTTTTGTGTATTATTTCTTGATCCCCATTATCCCCATTTTGTGAATCCGCAGTCCGCTTCGATAAAACTACAATGGACGTGCGGGTATTATAACGCAGTACGCGTTATAATACCCCCGCGTCCACATGTTTGTCCCAGAGGATGTTGTGGACCGACCCCGTCGCCGCGCTTTGTGGTTTGTGGGATCCGGCCCCCGCGAGTAACGAGCGAGTGCCGAGCGGATCCTTGGCCAGAGCACGGTCCCCCGTCCGGTTTCTTGCCATCTCCGGCCGTCCACAAGCACCGCGTGGTTGAAAGATGGCGCCCACTAACGACCCGCGCCGTTATCAGATCCCCCCGGATCTGCTGCATTTAACTGAGGTTTGCGGTGGGCCAGCCCCAAATTGAACCGCGTCCAGTGAGTGAACTGCGACCGTAATTTACCGACCGACTAACAAAGCTTTCCATTCTCCGAAGCAATTGGGACGACCCAAGGAACTTTGGACGCACGTCTGCAGACGCTAGCCCCTCCCTGTCCCATCCGTCCCAACCATCCCAAGCCGCCGCAGTTGCACGCGAGGATCACGATGGCGCGGAGGGGCTCAGTTCAGCATGCGTTCCGTCTTGACATGGCAGGTTGGGCCCAATTTCTTGCACGGAGAGGGGCGAAAACGCTGGGCAAGACGCGTGGGCCGAGCGGTTTACGCGGTCAGCCGCGCATTCCGATCCTCGTAAGCGCGTCACCTCATCAGGACGCGGAGAGGTGGTGGTGGTGGACGGAGCTACAGTACTGCGCGGCATGGTTGATGCCGGCGGGGCCTTTATAGGCTGCTACTGTCGCACATGGCACAACTCGTTTTGGGAATTTATTCGAATATAAAGGGTCTAATATAGCATTATTCATCTGGGTTATTCTATTTTGAATGCATTTCATTAAAATAAACTTTTACATTTATTACGGAGATTATATAGAGACTGCTGTGCTTCAAGTCCTCTATAGTATCAAGCGTCGGGAATCGGGTCCTCTCTCTCTCTTCAAGCTTCGTCTAGTACATAATGGCACTGTATCATGTAACAATGAGCAGCATAGTGGGCGGGTCTTTAGGCGTTTGTGGTTGAAGCAGCCGGGTCTTCGAGGCGATCTTTGCCGTTTGGTGGAGCTAAAATGCTCATGCCGACTGCTCTGGCGTGTGCCGTTGGCGCCGTTGACGCCGCCGGAGGCGAGGGCGTAGTGCCCACTGACTGACCGCTTGAGGAGGCCAGCAGGAAGGCAATACTGTCGACGTCAGTTAGACAGGGAGCAGGTACTCCGGTAATACAGTAGCAAGTATACCGGTATCTGATCAAAGCGCCCGCCTGACGGGCAGGCGCGGCGGTCGGTCCTTTGACGATGCGAGATCCGTGGAGAGACGTACCCACACGAGGGACCAGGTGCATCTAGGTCACTTAAGGGCCTGAGCCAATAGGAATCGACGCGTTTTAAATTGCGTCGAGCTATTATTGGGGCTTCCCGGTGTCGCCAGGGTGCGCTCAGACTAAGATTTGTGTACCCACTCAAAGCGTTCACTTCAACAATAACATATTCACGCTATATATATTATTAAGGTATTTGGTGATGCCCACTAGTTATACATATGAAACGTTTTTGTTTGAATATCAAATCATACAGGTTTATTATTGCGTCACTTCAACATTGAAACCCAACATGAGCTCAATGCTGGACGCGTCCACGCCGCTCGTTGCATGCCCTCTCCTCGTCGTCTAAGTAGGCCTTTTGTATTGCTTTTTTCGGCAAGTGGGTGCGCGAATGCGTCACGGAAACTGTCCGCGCTCTTTAGCGTTATGTTCCGGTGATTTAGTACGAGAAGCTCCTCACAGTCGGGGGATGTGTGGTCCTGAGTGAACGACACAGGTTCGAGGTCTAGACGCGCGATAATCAGGACGAGGAGGCGCGTCCGGCGTGGCGCTTGCGCTCTCAACTTCAACACTTGGGCAGCGTGAGGACGCGCGTTGTTTCATGGCAAGAGACACGACCCGCAGGCAACGGCCTTTTGACCCGCTTGTTGGCGCCGTTGAAGTAGCGCCAGCTTTGCGAATTAAAAGCCGCACCCACTCCCCAGTCGCTCGAGCGCTTGCTGTCTCCGCCCCGGAAGACCAAGACTCTGCGTCTATGCCTCCGTTGGATCGGTTCATTCTCCAATCTACCGCCGAGTACGCAGTACTTCCGCCACCATCTACTGTACCAGGCCACCCAAGCCTCCAAGTCTCTCTTCTGCTGCGGACCTTCGTCATGACCCGCACGCTTGCTATCTTGCTCCTCGTGACGCTCGCGGGCGTCGCTGATGCGTCCAAGCCGCATCTCCGCGAGCTGCTGTCGCTCGCGACGACCCACCGCCAGCTGGAGACGACGTGCACGGTCGAGCCGGGCACCGACTACCCGGGCAACGACATCAAGAACGTGGGCAACCTCCCGGCGTCGGCATGCTGCGAAGAGTGTCGACGCACGACGGGTTGCGGCGCCTGGTCTTGGAGCAACTGGAATGGTGGCACCTGCTGGCTCAAGACCAAGAAGGGCACACCGGCGACCAATCCAGCCGTGCAGTCCGCGGTGCTCAAGGAGTCGCCGGCGACGTGCCCCATCACGCAGAACGTGGACTTTGTCAACTACGACATTGCCAACGTGCGCGCGTCTCCGGCGGGCGCATGCTGCGGCATCTGCAAGTACTGGAGCGGCTGCAAGGCCTTCTCGTGGACCAACCATAACGGCGGCACGTGCTGGCTCAAGTCCCAGAAAGGCACGACCCGCGCCGATAGCAACGTGCAGTCCGGAGAGGTGAACGGCCCTGAGATTTGTGGGCTCGAGCACGGCGTCGACTACTACGACAACGACATCGGCAGCGTGTCCGGGTACCCCTCGGCCGAGGGGTGCTGTGGCGTGTGCCAGAACTGGAGCGGCTGCCGTGCCTTCTCGTGGACGGCGCTCAACGGCGGCACGTGCTGGCTCAAGTCCCGCAAGGGAGCGGTTCGCAACGACCCGAACGTGATCTCGAGCTCCGTGCTGCCCAACCTGCCGTCGTCCTGCACGCTGGTCGAGGCTGACAAGGACTACACCAACTACGACATCGCCAACGTGAAGAACGGTGACGCCAACAACTGCTGCGACATCTGCAAGAACTGGGGTGGTGGCGGCGTGTGCAAGGCCTTCTCGTGGTCCAACTACAACGGCGGCACGTGCTGGCTAAAGTCCCAGAAGGGCACGCCCACGAACAAGGCGGGCGTCATCTCCGGCACCGTCTAGTCCTCGACAGAGGACCGGGCGGACGACGACGGTGCGCGAACGATCGATCGGAGCGGCCCAGGCGTTGATGCATTGATGAATGTGTGAGATGGACAGATGCCGAGGCGCTGGCAGACGGTTGAGCGCTTGGAGAGGTGCTTGACACTGGCTGGTAGCGCTTGGAGTGTTTTGTGCTTGCATGTGAACTTGAGAGGCCCCCGACACCGCCGATTTGATATTGCGATGCATGTGGAGACGTGACGATAAGCAATGGAAAACGAAAACAAAAAGGGAATAACCATTGTTGCGTTGAGATATCTATTAGTTGGGAGTTTGCCGGGGAGAGCGAAGACCGGGGGCGGTGCTCATGACGCTGCCCTGACGCGTCACCACCTCGAACGCGGCGGCCTAGCTTCACCAAAGTGTCACGATTAAGGCTTACAGCACCTATTCAACCTATGCAATAACATGACTGCACAGCGCGTGACTAGCTCGCGTTCGTACGGTACGAGTGTGGGTTTTTGTTGGCACTGATGCAACGAAAATATCTTTTGGGGCGGTCGGTGGTTGAAGCTTTCACTCGGCTCGAGGCGGCGTCAATGAAGTCGATCCTTGTCCCCCAACGACCGCGCGAAATCGTACTCGATGTTCATTTGGGGGTCCTGAAGACACCGCGTCGTTCGACGGCTCGCTGGGTGTTGGGATCGGCGGTGTGAAGTTGTCTGGGAGCGCGCTGGCCACCAGAATCATTCACGGCTGCCTGCGACTCGACTGCATGTCTGTGAGCTTGACCGCCTGGACATGTTGTGCCCGGTGGTTGCGTGGAGCGATGCACGAGAGCTGCAGGTGGAGCTGCCTAGCGTGGACGAGCCCTTGATGATCTCCCTGAGCGTCGTCACACCCGTCGAGAAGTCGCCGATCTCGAGCGAGCACACTTCCCGGTCGACCGACAGCCAGTAGAAGAACCAGCGGTCGTTAAGGTCCGTCAGCAGCGCAACTACGACGGCCTCCGCCTTGTGGTCTAGCGCTAGAAGCTCAGTGATGGCCTGGTGTTGTATTTGCATCAAAAATGACTAATCCGTCTTCTTGAGCTCCACCACGACCCGCTCATGCTTCGGTCACATCTCCTCACGCTTCAGCGTCCACTTCTGCTTCACCGGGACGACCAACATGTCTGCGCCCTCGTTCAGCTCGACACCATACTGCTTTTACTCGGATGATAATATACCCTGCACGCGCTCACATCGGACGATCTTCAACCCGTTCGCCGCCAGGACACCCGCCACGCAGCTCACCAGGAAGTCGCGGCATTGCTTCTCGTACCAGTTCTCCTTCTCGGGCCCCCAAGGAAACCCCTCGAGATCTGAAATCGTGGGGGCTTGATATGTCCCCTGAATGCGGATCCAGTCGAACTTGAGCCTCCACAAAAGCGTGTCAATGCAATCCGCGCTGACGGAGGAAAGTGCGAAGGTTTGGATGTGGAGTACGCTGAGGCGATGAGCCACCTCGTCGAGTGTCTCTGTCGTCCGCTCCATCGCCTGCGCCGTTCGTTCCATCGCCTGCACCGCCCGCCCCATCTTGGCGACCGAAACCATCAGCATGACGACGACAACAGGGTCGACGCCGACATCCAGCAGGTCTTAATGCACCGAGCGCATCCTCGTCGTCGACGTCCTTGTCACGGAGTCCGCAGCACTGGCACCCGAGCTTATTGCCTCGGCGTCTTGCCGTTTTGGCGTCTTGTTTGAACGGAGTGGGCGGAGCGCAGAGATTACTGGCGAACGGTACGTGTGCATCTTGATAGGTCCTGACGAAGAAGCTACCTACTACTCGCTTGGAAACTTCAGTGTGTCAGCTTCAGTCAACCGCATTGCCGTGATCCACTCATCGCTCTTGAATGACGACAGGCTTTGCGGCAACGACAACCCAACCACGCGCTGCAACGTCACACCTTCATTAACAGCATGGACACCACCTTCATCACCACTTCATCTCTCCTCTTTCATCACCGTCCGATTGCTACTAGCCCGCGAGGTCCGTCAGCAGCGCGACAACGGCGCTCGCCGCCTTGCTGTCCAGTGTCAGCAGCTTGAAGAAGGCCAACAGGATATTTGTCACGCGTTCGATCAGGACGGTCGTGAAGGAAGCGAGGACGTGACGCGAGGACATGACGAGCCACACTGGAAACGGCCTCCGCCGCTTGCTCCCAACTCCTGCGTCACCCGCTCCAACTCCTGCGCCGACCGCTTCATCTCTCGTGTCGCTTAAACCATCGAAGCGAACGTGACCACCAGCAGCGCCACGACCGATGCGGTGACCAAGGCGCGCAGCAGATCCTGCGGCGTCCGGCTCATGCTCGTCCCCGGCGGCGTTCTTGCCGTTGCGCTGGCGCCTGGGCGTCTCGTTCGCTTGCTCTTTGCGTCGCATGGGTCGGGTGCGCGGAGCGCGGCGTTTTCTCAACTGACCGAGGAACTGGCGAAGGCAGCGGCGTGTTGTTCGGTCTTCGTGGTGGTTGCTAACGAGCTGTCAGATACTACAGCGCGTCAGCTTCCGTCAGACCCACTCCAGTGTCCACCTTTCGTCCTCGAACACCAGGCGCTGCGGCGACGAAACGCAACCACGTGCTGCAACGACACGCCCACGTACATTAACAATATCTAAGAGCCATCACCACATCACCACCATCATTGGCTCCACCACCACCTAGACACAGGTCAACGACCTCCTTTATCACCTCCATCTTTATACTTCCGTCACTCGACGGCCCACAGCTCACGAGCCGGCGCGGAACGGGCGGAAGGTGCCGGTGGGCGTCATCTCCCATTCGTCGGCGTCGCCCTGATCCAGGTCGGACGAGGCCGTGCAGCCCGTGTTGGCTCGCTCGCGACCGACGACCCGCCTCCTGCTGCGAGTGGAGGCGGCCGCGGCCTGCGCGTGGGAGGTGGTCGCGAGCGTGAGCGGCGAGGGCAGCGAGAGAAGCCCCGAGCTCTGCAGGCACGGCAGGCAGATGCGCATGGGCACGAGCCCGACGGCCTGCAGCTCGACCGTCTCCTTGGACGTGCAGGCCCTGCACACGACGTGGCCGCACGCGTGGCAATTGACGCGCGCCGTGAGCATCTGGAAGGGCCTCCTGCAGCCGCGGCACGCGCGCGCAGAGCTCTTGGGCGCCCACTGGCTCTTGAGCACGAAGGTGGACGAGTCGAGCCGCTTGCGGCGGAAGTGCGAGCACAGGCGTGTGAGGTTGGCGCCGAACTTGTCCATGAGCAGCCGCGTGGTCAGGTTGGGCGCGAACCCGCCGGGCTCCATGCCCACGAGGTACACGATCTTGGTCTCGCTTTGGCGCTCGCTGCCGTCCAAGTCGTCGCCAGAAGAAGAGGAGCAGGACCGGCGCAGGAAGAAGCCCGAGCGGAACATGGTGACGGGCGAGGCCTTGACGGCGGACGCCGAGGTGGAGCCGGCCGCCACGGCGCCCGCAAAGTAGCGGTCGTAGTCCTCCTTGTCGACCGAGTCCCAGAGGCAGTAGCCGACGGTAGCGCCATCCTCCGGGTCGGTGAACACGTCGGTGGCGACGGCCACGCACATGTCGCGGTTGGCCATGGGCCCGGGCGTCTGGAAGCACGAATAGCGCACGTAGGCAGAGCGGAAGGGCCGCTCGCGCGTGGGGCGCTGCAGCACGGCCAGCACGCGCGCCTCAAGCACGTTGTTGTACACGATGCGGTTGTTTCTGAGCAACGAGTCGGTGTCGGAGAGCAGGAAGAGCGCCATGACCTCCTCCACCGACGCGCCCGAGTGCGCCACGCAGCAGAAGCGCGTCTGTCCGGGCGCCACGCTCGCGTCGTCTACGTAGTAGGACACGCCCCCGCGCCGCAGCTTAGGCTTCCAGTGCACTTTCGTCGCGCGGTCTGACAGCATGGACGCCACCACGGCGCGCACCGACGCCTGCGCGCGCGCCACCAGCGCCTGCCGCGTCTGCTCAGGCAGCGCCACCGCCGCTGCCGCCATGGGTCGCTCTTCTTTCTCTCTATGAGGTCGGATGGGGATTGGCGAGTGCGAGGAGCCGATGGAAGGGACCACAGGAAAGCGCGGGAGGCCGGCAGGGAAAGGGAGGGCGTGGGGGCGTCCCACGCTGCCGCCAGCGGTCACTCGGCCGGGAAGCAGCGCATGACGGTGGAGGGGCGAAGTGCTCCAATTGACTCGAAGTTTGTATTGGGACTCGGTGGGAAGGTTGATGCGCTCGCCATCATCGGAGCTGCTGGCAGGCAAATAATTGGTATCTATGGGACAATATTTGTCACGATACGTATTTATCATGATGTGGATTTAGATAGTAGATGAGTATGATAGTGGTTATAAATATGGGTACGTGACAGAGGGGTCCGTTATAACCATGATTACGGATGCGTAATCTGTTCTGGATTTACGGAAATCGGAGCGGGCGCCGCGTCTGGTTGAAGAGCGCGCCAGAGATGGCACTGGTGGCGTATGTCGCTCGCGAGTGCGACGCCTGGGGGTTACTGTGCTCAGTGTGGGGCGCACTGTCGGCCACGCTGGCTTCTCTTGATGTAGAGGCGAACGTCGAGGGGTGGATGACCGTCGCCTGTCGTGTAAACTTACAGTCCACTTGCCCTGTGTGGGCACGTCTCTCGGATCCAGAGCTTTATTTTCGATTTGTTACACCAATGGTAGTCCAGTCCGTGTGTCCATTGCACCGGTCGATTGGAACGGTACGCACGCGCGCAAGCCGACGATGCGAACCGCTCGTACTTCCACGAGAAACAGTACGGATGTTCGCCGATTGTGTAGGGTGCTACCGGCAAACGACGCCACCATTCGCCTACTGCGTGTCCTTGTCCAGGGCGCATCGGCATGGACCAGACAGCCATTGAAATACGGCGGCCGACGGGGCACCCGAGAGTTTCTTTCGCGCCGAAGAGAATCGCAATGAAGTGACGCAGTTGTCTGCGGTCGCCAGATAACGTCGCGCTTCTACGTCGGCACCATGGAACGAAAAGCACCGGACAACATCCTAGCGCAGACTAATAGTCTCTGTCATCTGCAATAGGTGATGGAACCGAAGGCAGCGCGCATGTTGGTTACGTAACGTTCGTCCCCTGGAACTCTGGAGAAAATAGAATACGCCGATCTCGAATTCTGGAAAAGCAATTCGTACCCAAAATTACCCCGTAACCTTAAATTAATCGTCTGGATATTCGTCCACCGGACCCGAGTCTCTTGGTCGCGTGTGCAATTTGAACCGTACACATCGCGTTTCTCTACAGTATCTTCATGTGCAGTATCCTCTGGACTTTTATTATCCTCTGGATCAGATACCAGTGCTAATCAAACGCGGCGTCTCCGCTTCATCCTCGTGCATCAACAGCTTTCATCTGCATCTCAAGACAACGCACGCGGCGGTCTCTGCACCTCGGGCGCGTCCGCGACGATTTTACGGCCAGTGAAGGTGGATAAGCGCATATCCAGAGCATCGGACCGATCTTTTGGATGATCGGGCGGACTACCAAGATGCCAGCGTAGACCATGCACGCGCCATTGCTCGACGCACTTGCACCGACCAATGCACTGGGTAAAACGGAGCGAACACCTCACACGAGAACACTGCACTGGTTTAGAGGCAATACAGACACAACGGACACGCATCCGACGCCGCTCCTATACTCTCTCTCTCCGAGTCACAGCTCGAGCGGGCGCCGCTTATATCTCCACGGTCCACAGCTCTGGAAGCTAGTGGGCGACTGAGTGGCTGGCTAGACGTGCCGGCCGGAGCTCGAGTTGCGCCGCAGCAAGTCGCGGATGCCGGACTCGTCGCTGCCGATGGTGTCGACGCTATCGCGGCCGGCAATGGCCTTGATGTTGGAGCGCAGCATGCCGGCGTTGTGCAAGCAGTAGGAGCAGATCTTGACGGGCGTGACCACGGCGCCGCGCACGCTCACCTCCTCGGCGAAGCAGCAGCGCCGGCAGACCACGTCGCCGCACGACACGCAGTTGACCCGCTTGGACAGCGCGCTGAAGTGCTTGGTGCACACGGTGCACGACTTGGCGTTCCTGTTGAAAACATGCAAGGAGGTCGTTGGTTTGATGCACATTCACGAAAGTGACCACTCCTGGCAATCAGTACGATGCACGCACGTACCGCTTGGACTTGTACTGGGAGCGCGGCACGAAGGTCTCCGGGTTGAGCGAACGCTTGCGGTAGTGCGAGCAGAGGCGCGCGCAGTTGCCGCCGAAGACGGTCATGTAGACCTTGCCGGCGAGCTGCGGCGCGATGCCGCCGATGGACAGCCCGTTGATATAGCAGACCTTGGTGAGCGCGTTGGGCTTGCCCGAGTTGCGGATAAAGAAGCCCGAGCGCGAGATCTTGGACCGGATGATGCGCTCAGCCTCGTACCGCTCGGGGCACTCGGGCAGCTCGACAGACTCGAACAGGCAGTAGCCGACGGTCGAGCCGTCTTCGAGGCGCAGCAGGTTGGTGCAGACGCACACGAGCAGGTCGCGGCCACTCATGAGCTTGGGCGTCTCGAAGCTCGAGTAGCGCACATACATGGACCGCATGGGCCGCTGGCGCGTGGGCGGCTTGAGCACGGCCAGAATCTTGGCCTCCTTGACGTTGCGGTAGATGATGCGCACGTTCTTCATGAGCGTGTCCGTGTCAGCCACCATGAACATCTTCATGATCTCCTCCACGGGCGCGTCCGTGTGGCCCACGCAGCAGAAGCGCGTGAGCCCCTTGGCCACGTTCTCGTCCACGTAGTACGCGATGCCCTTCTTGCGCATGCGCGGCTTCCACGTGGCCAGCGAGCTCTGCTCGCCGATCATGGACTCGACCACCTCGTGCTCGGCCGATTCCATCACGCGCTGCATCTCGGCGCGCCGCTCGGGCGACAGCGCGACGAACTCGTCGTGCTCCCACGCGCCGCTCGCGATGGCCGCCGACGCCGACACGCCGCTCGCCGTCACGTCCGACCGCGGCATCCCTGCTGCTGCGTATGAAGTGCTTGCTGTAGTGTAGTGGTGACAGCCAACGAGACCGACCGGGTGGGGAGCAGAGCGCGTAATGAGAGACGTCAAGAGCGGGCGCCAGGAGAGGAGAGAGAGAGAAGGCAGGCAGGCAACCAGGACGCGGATTGCGAATGCAATGCGCGCATGGACAGGGGGAGTAGCAGCACCTGCGAGAAGAATAAAAGGGCGGACAGGAGGAGGAGCGCCGAGACGTCCCGTTGTCGAAGGGGAGGAAGATGAGACCTCGAAGTGTTCTGTACTGCAAGGTGGGGGCGCGAACAGGCAACGCAGACGGACGCGCGTGGTGGTCGCCCAGCCCCAGCCGCCGGCGCTCGGGCACATCGGGAGCGAGCGCAGCTTCCTGGAGCCGCTCCCTGGGCATCCGCGCTGCGCCTAAGGCGTCTACGGCGCTGCCGTTTTGGCGCGAAACGTTGCACTTGGCGCATCATGCGATTGCGGCGCGCGATCCGCTAAGCTTTTCGCTCCGCATCGGTTTTAACAGTTGATTATTTGGCAGAGGTTTATGTAATTGGCAGTAACAATGTAAATAAAAGTGCATATATATTAGTTACGAGGGGTATCTGATTAAAAGGGTAGCAGTGTGACGCGAAAAGGCCTGACGGTGAACCGGATCGCGGGGAACCGAATGTATTTGCTGCCATCTCGTTGGCTATTTTAGTACATCAACGTTTTACAAATGTGCGGTGGTTGTGTTGAGTTGAGGGTCGACTCAAAATGTGCGCGTCTCGATGCTCCTGACCGGGTTGACGGCGTGTGAAATGCGAGTAGACGGCGGCTGCAAATGTATGAAACGCGTGTGTTCGGCGTTCTGTATTACGCCGGTGCTACGTGGAGAAGTTCGTAGAAACAGTAAGGCGTTTCTGTACGAGCCTGTAGATTCGGCGCCGACTCGGACGTAATGCTGTCTGCATCCTTCAGTATCGATAGACGCGGTGGTGACGTCTCGGGGGCGGACTAAACGCGCGTGAGCGTTTGATTTGTACCGTGAACATGCTGGGTCTGAATGCATTGCGGCGAAGGTGTTCACACTGGAAAACGATAGTCAAGCGCCACTTCTCCCTGCAGTTGCTGAGACCTTGCAGCGCAATAAATGGATATACGACACGGACAAGTCAATAGAACACAATGAGCCGGCTAGGAACGGTCAGTGTGGTATCCTCACTGCTTGCTGATGTCTCCGCCGAGCTCTTGCCATTTTCGTGCCCCACAACCTGTTAAAATCATGTCCATTGTTTTGAGTTAATCAAAGAGCCTATCCATCGACGGTTAGGCGTGTCAATGTTGCTCATTGTGGCTTTGGCGCCGCGTGAGTCGCTCACGTACCACTGTCCGCACGCCGAGATGATAACATGATTAACTCAATAAAGTACTCGATAGCTTTTTTAAATGTCATACTGTACAACTTCGTTGGTCTTCAAGTGAAAATGCGAAAGCACTTTAGCGAACGTCATGCATGTATGCGATCGGCTGAGTGGTCTTCGCTCTCTGGGCTGCAGATGTAGTGCAGAGAACGAGTTTGTCTTGGTGGCGAGTGTGCTGTGGGCGGCGACGGCTTGGAGGAGCAGCAGGACGCGCGGTTAACCACGGCAAGTTGCCCGCGGACACCGTAGCAGGCCGCGCTGCGACTGTCGCCACCGAGAGATGAACTACGCGGGAGGAGCCGGCGCTAGGAGCAGAGGAGCAGCTTCAGCACGAAGTTTTGGGCCTTGGATCATCCAAGTTGGATGGCGCTTGAGCGAGCGGCGATGGTGATCTGCTGCACGGGCGAGGCCTTACAGTGCCCCCTCTGTTATGCGGCACACGACCGCGTTGAGTCAACGAACCCGTGCTTGTCTTCTTGGGCTTTGCAATTGAGCGTGGGACCTGACGGAGCAAGTCTCGCCCCATTTCCGCCCCGGTGCAGTGTACACTGTAGTTGCGTTGATCATGCCATCCGCCTTGTTTACCTGCTCATCAGCGCACATGGACGTCCTTTACACGCTCCGTTGGTCCATCGGCGGCAGCAAAGAAACTCGCGCTCGGTCTCGTCCGCCCTGACACGAGAGCACGACCGCCGGAGACGCGATGCACGACAAGACACTTCATCAAACCAGCAGGCCATCATCAAGCGAGCGCACATACTCGTTCGTATCCGTGATCATACCTCGGTTGTATTCGGCGTCTCTCTGCACATCAAAACTGCAGCGTGATGAATCCCACGGCCGCATCCAACTCGACAGGGCGCTCACCACTTCCATCGTGGTAGCTTGTCGCTTTTGGGGCCTCAACTGCGCTCAGTCGTGCACTTTACGTCGCTCTGCGCCTCGGGCGGTGACAACACGCGCGACGCCAACCGCAGCAGCGTGTCCTTAAGCCCGTTCTATTCGTAATAGCATTGCAGCACCAATCAGTCCAGATCCCGACAGCACCAATGCATCACGCTGCCGAACGCACCTCATCGCTCTGCTCGAGGAACGTGCGCGCAGCCGCCTCAATCTCCGAGTCGCGCGCCGCGATCGCGCGCTTGAGCGCCGCCGTCTGCTCAGCGTCCAGCGGCAGCTCGCTTACAAAGTGCAGCAGCTGCTTCTCTATGCGCACCGAGGGCGAATGCGCCGTGACGGTGCGGCGTTCGAGCGCTACAACACGCGTCAGCGTGTCCACAAGGTCGGCGGCGTCCGAGGTCGCAGCGAACACGTCCAGCGCTGCAAGCACGCGCGGGTCTCTCGCCTTCACAAGCTCCCTCACGGCCTCTTGGTCCTCGCTCGGTAGGCTTCCGCCCTCCACCAGCGCCGCAACGACGGCTAGCAACTTCTTCGTCTCCTCCTCCTCACTCTGTTTGGTGTTCTGCCTCGAACGCGACGCGATGGCTGCGATACGAACAAGCGAGTCACTGAATTCCGAGGCGTTCTGGTCATCCAGGTACACGGCGAACGCCGCCATCACGCGGTCATCGCGCTTCTGGACCAGAGCGCGAAGCACCTCGGCGGAAGACGGCGAAATCCGCCCAGACGCAGTGAGCGGCGTGATCCACTCGTCAATGAGTTGCTGCTTACCGCGCGTCCACGCGACCAAATCGGCTAGGCGCTGGAGCGTATCCACCAGCTCGCGTGCGTTGCGGTCCTCATTGTAAAGGTCCACGGCAGCCATCACGCGGTCGTCACGCGCAGCCACGAGCGAAAGCAGCAATTCCTTCTGCCACAAGACGAACCGACCTTTGCTCGCGATCTGATGGATCAGTCCCGTCACCCTTGTCACCTCTTCACCCTCCGGTCCAGTCGCATGGCCATCCTCATAGTCAAGGTCACGTCCGGTCCCGCGCGGTGAGCAAATGGGCGGCGAGCCAAAGTTCGCGTGCTTGACAACCAGCAACAGCGTCTCCACGAGCTCCTTCACGTCGCCGTCAGCTTCGAAAGCCTCGTTCGCAGCCAGCATCGCCTCATTCTTCTGCTCGAACAGCCGGATGAGCCCGTCGGCTTCGTGCGAATGGATGAGGTGACGCTTCATCATCTCGCCCACCACCTCGACGAGCCGAAGCTTCGAGTCGTTACGCGTCGTGAACCGCGCGATTCGCAGCAGCGTGTCGCCCAGTTCGTCGGCATCGTGCTCGGCTTCAAACACCTGCCAGGCAGCGATCACGAGTTCCGACCGCCGCGCAAACAGTTGCTTCACCAGCAATTTGTCCGACACGCCAAGCGCGTGACACTGCGTGTCAACGATCGTGTTGAACGCTTGCTGTTCTTCGGACTGATCCTGCTCTGTCATTCGCAGGACACGCGTCTGCAGCTTGGCGATTCGTTGGAGGGTGTCCAATAGCTCGCTCTCGTCGCCGTCACCAGCGAAAACTTCAAACGCGCTCTCGAGCAAGTGATGGCGTTGAGCAATCATCGTTTCCAGCACCTGCACATGGTCAGCGGTCAGCGCTCCGTCTCGCCGCCAGCCATAGACCATTTGCGCTATGTTCTGCGGCCATTGCGCCATGCTGCCGACGTCATGCGGCTGCTGTTCTTCAAGTGCTGCGTCCGTCATGCCGCGCGCAAACGCCGCCTTCTCTTCGTCGCCCAACTCGGTCGTGATCTCGTCGACAATACCGACGAGCGCATCACGCAGCGCGAGTAACGGAATCTGCTGCTGGTCGTAGTCGCTCAGGAGCGCGAGCACCTGTGAGTCCTTTTGCTGTACAAGCGCGCACAGAATGTCGTACTCGAGACTTGTCAGCATACGCATGCGGTGCAGTGTCAGCATGACGTTGTTGCTGCTAACAGGCGTACTGTGGCCGTTTGCCATAGTTTCCGAGGCTTTGACATTGTGGGCCGACGGCGTATGGCTGCGCGAGTGACGCGGTGAGAGCAGTAACGTTGACGCCTCGCCATCCTTGGCACGTCGCCGCGGAGTCTTGCTTCGCGGCGATGACACCTTGTTGATACCAGCGCGCTCACCGATTGTGCTGGCACTGACAGAATTGAGTGCGGCGATGCGCGTCATCGTTCCCTCCAACTCCGACAAGCTTCCACCGTCCTGCTTGAAGGCCTGCAGCGCGCTCACCAGTATGCGGTTCTCAGTCAGTACCAGCTCAATCATACGCACGCTCTGGTCCTCCGGCAGCGCATGCTTGTTCAGCAGCTTCTCCACGATTGAGAGCAGCTCCATGACACCTGTGAATCTTGCGTCAGTCAACGGGGAAGACGACTGAGGTTGCGAATGTTTGCTGCGATAGTCGTTCGCCAGCTTCGTGAGCTGCATCTGCGTCTGCGGAGAGAACACGCTGCGTGCAATCGCTAGCACCTTCTTGAACACCAGCTCGACGTGCAGGTCCTCCGGTCGCGGCGGCAGCTGCTGTTGCTGATCTGGAGCGTGGCTTGCGAGACGGCGCGGTGTTGGCTGCTCCACCCGTGAACGCGTCGTCTCGACACTGCCAGCGCTGCCACCGCTAGCGATAACAGTGGTCGTACTCGTCGTGGTAACCGTCAAGCTGGGCGTACCGTTCACCAGATCAAGGAGGTACTGCTTTTTTGCGGCAAGCGAGCGCTGCGGGTCGCTCACGACTGCCAGCACCGAGTCCGCCTGCTGCTCGCACATTTCCGTCAGCACTGCGGCCTCGAACTGCGACACCGCGTGCTCCTGCTGCAGGCCCGCGATCAACCGCGCGATCCGCTCCGATGCGTTGGCAATAGAGGCGGGAACGGAAGAGTTGCCGTGGCCTGCGGTGGTGGAGCTTGGGGGGATGGAGGCTCCGGCTGGTAGCGGCGTCGACAGCACGCTCTTCTTGCCGCTTTCGTGACGGACTGGAAGCGACGCGTCGGCCTTGGAGTCAGTTACCAGCAGCTCGACCGCACTGCGCCCGTCCGCCTGGTAATATTGTAGTAGAGAGACGCACAACATCAGTTAAAGCACCGGCACAATCGACAGCCACGGCCGTCGCTCACCCCGCGGAGCAGCTCTGGGGCTTGACACGCGAGCGAAAGCGGCACAACCCGGCGCTTCCCGACGTCCGCCGCCCCTCCGTTCGTGTGCTGAGCGCGCCTCCGCTGCTTCTTGCTCGCGTTCCGCGCCGCAAACGCCGCCGGGGCGCCGTTGGTCGTCGCTGCCGCCTGTTCGCGCACGGAGAACGCCGAGAACGCGGCCGTCGGCGGCAGGCGCAGCGCCAGACGCAGCATACTCGCCAGCTCCGACGGCGACATGCCCACGTACACGCCGACCGTGGCCGCTGGGGCGTCGTCCGCGTCCGCCGCGCGCTGGGGACGGCCTGCCGCGCCGCTCCGCCGGGACGAAAGGAACGACGCCGGCAGCGCCACCTGCACGTACGCCACGTCTTCACCCGCGTGCATCGCTGGCCAAGAGACGGTAGAGGTGGGCTGGGTCGATGGGCCGATAGGCTGAGAGGGAAGGAAGGACGTGAAGGTAGGTAGGGAAGAGGAGGAAGCGGCGGCGAATATGCGCCGGTTGGCGTGCTCTGCGGTGCGCAAAGTATACAAAGCGCAAGTGAAAAGAAGTGCTTTTCCCTTGCTTGCCCCGCTTCTTGTTCGAGATCTTCCACTGGTTAGTATGTACCGGTACGTACAGAGGTACTCTACCAATAACTGATTTGATACCGGTACTGTATCGTATTTTATCTTGATACGCTCCTCAATAGTGGCCCCTTCCATACATTTTGAGTGGCGTGTCACACTCCAAGCATCAAAGAGACGTCAGCGAAGAGCGCACTTCTCCATCTACGTCGGTGGCGGCCATGGACTTTAGCGGCGACCGCGCGGGCGCTGCGCTGGGCGCGGACGCGGGCGCCAAGCTGTTCAACGGTGTGTGGCCTGTACTGCTTGTGCTGCTTGTGCCGCTTGTGCTGCTTGCGGTGCTTGTGGTGTTGTGGCTGCGGGTCGCTAACTGACTGGGTAACGGCGCGATCTCGGCCGAGCAGACCAGGTGCATGGCTACATCAAGCTCAACGGGCTATGCGTGACGCTGATGGACACGCCGCAGTTCCAGCGGCTGCGCGACCTCAAGCAGCTCGGCACGCTCTACTATGTCTTTCCCGGCGCGTCGCACAACCGCTTCGAGCACTCGCTGGGCGTCAGCTATCTCGCCGGCGAGATGGTCGAGCGCTTCCGCCAGCAGCAGCCCGAGCTCGAGCTCACGCAGCGCGACTCCACCCTGCTCGTACGTGTTGGACCAGTCGTTAGATTGTGGGGTTTGAATGACCGATGTGCTGACGGGACTGGTGACCGCAGAGCGCGGCGGGGCTGCTGCACGACCTCGGGCACGGCCCATTCTCGCACGTGTTCGAACACGAGTTCATGCCGCGCGTGGCCGCCAAGGGATACGGCGATCCGAGCGCCAGCTACCACCACGAGGACATGTCCCTGCGCATGATGGAGCACATGGTGGACGACAACGGCCTGCCGCTGGAGAAGGACGACGTGCGCTTCATCCAGCAGCTCATCGTCGGTGCCAAAGAGTGCGTAGGTCGTTGCGTGGTGCGTGCACGTGTGACCGACACGGTTCGATCTAACCTGACAAACGTGTCTGGCTGGTCGGTGCAGGACGCACAAGGGCAGCCGCGTGGACGCGCGCGGGTACCTGTACGAGATCGTGGCCAACGGGCGCAACTGCATCGACGTGGATAAGTT
Organism: Phytopythium ostracodes; assembly: GCA_023337975.1. Taxonomy (NCBI): domain Eukaryota; phylum Oomycota; class Peronosporomycetes; order Pythiales; family Pythiaceae; genus Phytopythium; species Phytopythium ostracodes. The sequence goes on from JAADXW010000173.1 coordinate 31,421, forward strand.
CGACTACCTGGCGCGCGACATGCTCAACCTCTTCGGCGTGCGCAAGGTGTTCAACTTCTCGCGGCTGACCATGTTCAACCGCGTTATCGACGACCAGATCTGCTACCACACGTCCGTCAACCTCGACATCTACGACATGTTCCAGCAGCGCTACCAGATGCACAAGCAGATCTACAACCACCGCAAGGGCAAGGCCGTCGAGTACATGATCTGCGACGCCATGCTGCTCGCCGGTGCGCTCTCAACCCTGCGCTTGGTGGTGGTCCACCCGGCAACAAATAGACTGACCGCTCTTGCTGCCGTCCGACAGACCGCGAGCTCGGCATCTCGGCCGCCACGCAGACGCCCGAGGAGTTCCAGTTCCTCACCGATCACGTCGTCCACGTAAGGGGGTCGGCGTGGTATGGTTGGTGTTACGTGAGCCGACTGTTAACCCACGCTTCTTGCTACGCTGACAGACCATCGAGGCGTCCAAGAGCGCGACGCTGGAACCGTCGCGGCAGCTGATCAAGCAGCTGCGGTGCCGCAAGCTGTACCCGTTCGTGGACGAGTACTTGCTGCCGCCGGAGCTCACGTCGCGGATCGCCAAGGTCACGAGCAAGGATATTGCGTGCCAGGGCACGAGCAAGTGCGCGTCGCTCGACCCCGAGGACATCATCGTGTATGACGGCCGCCTCAACTACAACTTCAGGGACCAGAACCCGGTCGACAACGTGCAGTTCTACTCATCCAGCGACCTCCACAACGCGTTCCACATCCCCAAGGAGCAAGTGAGCCTGCTCTTCCCCGACAAGGTGCGCTCGAGGGCCGGTTAGACGTCTACATAGTCTGCTTATCAGCGATGCGATTGCTGACTGTCTCATGAGTACCATCCAATAGTTTGAGGAGCGCATCATCCGCGTGTACAGCCGCAGCCACTCCCCGCGCGTTCTCGCCGGGATCCAGGTATGGGATCGGCCACCAGTGACCACCAGTACTGCTTAAACTGTTCATATCGCGTTCTAACATTGAGTGCGTGTGATGCTGTGAGTAGGACGCCTTCCGAAGCTTCCTGCAAACGTTCAGCACGACGCTCCCGCCGCCGTCACCGTCGTCCAAGGTGAGCTGGCCGCTAGGACGCTCCACGATGATGGCCATCCGTCTAATCAACTGTGTGTACAGATCCCGAGCGACGCCAAGCCGAGTAAACGCGCCGCCACGCTCGGCACGAAGTCCCACCGCATGAACCTACTGCCAGGTAGGCTCCATCACTCTCTCGGCCATCGTTGGGCCGCATCTAACACTGCCGTTTGCCTCCAACAGTCCTACGAGAAGCCGGCGAAGGCGACGTCGACGACGAGTTCGCGACCAGCAGCAACGACAGCTTCGGGGCGAACGGTAGCTCCGACGACCTGCCGTCGTCGCCCAAGCGCCTGAAGCTCGACTGAGCGAGCTGCAGGACGCAGCCAACTGATAGACGAGCAGCAGCGACACCCATTTTCTCATCCAGTAGATACGTTGTGTTCAATTCTGAAGTCGCTAGACATCTACGCCTGTCCCGATCGGCTTGTCGCGAGCCGGCCACGTAGCAGCGGGTCGACGAACGCCTTCCACTCATCGTAGTCGATGGTCTTGTCCATGGCGTACGGGTTGGGGTCGCGGCCGACCTTAAGGTCCTTCCCCTTGCGGAACTCGTGCCAGTCGCACCCGAGAAACTGGCACAGGTTG
>JAADXW010000174.1:0-32987 GCA_023337975.1 Phytopythium ostracodes
AGGGAGGAAAGGAGGGAGAGAGAGAGAGGGGGAGGGGGATTGTGGCGGAGAGGGGGGAGAGAAGAAAACCGTAGGCGGCAAAAAAACCTCGCGCCCAGGTTCAAAACCTTGAGAAACGGGCGCAGAAACGGCAGATGTGCACCATGAAGCGTGACGCGCGTGACCGACGTACAGGAACCCGCCCAACGAAGCCCAACCAGATGTCGCAGAAAGGTCAAAGCGGGCGGGGCGCCGCCGCCGCAAAAGGGAAAGGTCTGTGCAGGTATGCGTGGGAGCGTGGCTGTGTTTTTTGTTGGAGAGGAGACGACGGGTGTACGATAAGATACGAGCCATACAGTGAGCACTTGGTGGTTCGTCGCGCATACCGAGTTCAAGTAAATTCGCCTCCCACATGTGCAAGACTGCTGTCTCTGTACAGTACTGTACAGTACAGCGCGTAATTTTGTGTACGACTGTGTGTGTCGCGCGACGACAAAGCGCCGACGGCGAAAAAAAGGGGAAGAAAAATCGAAAGAGCCGCAGCGACGACCAGATCTCGATCTTATGCTGGACGGAATGGAACTGAGAGATCGGCGTCGACTCGGGGGAAGGCAGTCAGTCACATCCGCCATCGAGAAGGCAAAGCGCGCAAATACAGTGTATGGTAATTACATGTACTGTACACCGAGAACGAGTCGCTGTTTAATGCGTACAGTATCTGTTATCCGTCAGCATAACGCCACCTTTTTGGTGGCTGCTTCTTGCAGTTGTGCCCTCCCTGCACATTCGTTCCATGCAGTCGTGCGCGTTAGTGAACCCTCTGTCGGTACAAGCTGTGTGGACTGTACAGTACTGTACAGTACTGTACCGTGTGTATTGATTGCATTCTTATCAGGTGGCTAAAACACATCGACGACGATGGGGAGATGGTAGATAGAGGTACAGTCGTTCTTAGTTTCCACGTGAAAGCGACCGAATCAGCATGCGCGCTCCGCTTCTTTTCCCTGCGGCGAGATTCTTTTCGTGAACGTTTTAAAAATACGAACGGTTGCCGCGCGGCGCTTGGATCAACACCACCCGTAAATGCGTCACACCCACAGTGTACATCCACATTTACGCTTCACCACAACCGAAAAGAGACCCTCGCCTGCTTATTTTGGTGCCGAGTCAGCATGATCCGTCACTTTGCCTGTTGCTTGGTGATCAGCATCACGTCTGTCCAGCAGAGCGCGCGTAGCCACAACGCATGTATTGCAATTCATTTCTGAATCGCACCGCACTGCTTCTTGGAGTGAGCAAACGACCATCATTCCGGCGAATAAGCGGCGGAAACGAGGGTGCGTGGCGCGCGCATCGATCATTATTGGCGTAACCGGCCGAGCCGACCGGCCAGTTTGACACATCCGACCAGTCCGTCCATCTCTCATTTCCGAATACGTCAGTAGATGTGGCGACGCGCGGGCCTGCGGACGAGGTCGAGCGTGTTCGCGTCGTTCCCGCGCGGCGGCGGCAGGCGCGAGGCGCTGCAGGTGCGCTGGCAGCGGCGCGACTTCAATGCGAGCAAGGCGCTGGGCGTGAAGGCTTCGAGCGACAAGCAGGACAATGTCGTGTGCGATGGCGCCGGTCAGCCGCAGAGCAACCAGGGCGCGGAGGCCATGAAGATCACGCGCCTTGGCATGTATGTGAACCTGGGTATGGCGATCACCAAGGTGAGGAAGGGGAGCGTACTTGCTGTCGAGTTTGTCTTCAGATCGGCTGATCACTTTGTCGGCGACAGGGCGCGCTGGGCGCGGCAATCCACTCGAGCGCGCTGGTCGCGGACGCCGCCCACTCGCTGTCGGACTTGCTGTCCGACGTCGTCACGCTCTGGAGCGTCCGCATCGCGCGGCTACCGCCGGACCCGCAACATCCGTACGGTAAGAGCCGCTACGGTTGCACACCGATATGTTTGGTTGGCGAGTGAGGAGCTAAGTATATGCGTTCAGGTTATGGCAAGTTTGAGGCGGTAGGGTCCTTGTCAGTCGGCGCCATTCTGGTGCTTGCGGGGCTGGGCATCGGAGTGGACGGCGTGCAGACCTTGCAAGAGATCTGGACCGGCACAGCCAGCACCAGCGTGCCCGATTTCTCGCTGCCCATGCTTTCACGTAAGTGTTTTGGATATGCACTGAGCTCGGCTGTTAGTATGCGGCCACTCGCTGATGTGTGCTGAGCAACTTGCATGCCCAGACCTTGATGCCAAGACGCAGTGGGCGATGGCAGCAGGAGCTGCGGGCGCTTCAATCGCCGCCAAAGAATGGCTTTACCACGCCACGGTGAAGGTTGGCAAGCAGGCGAACAGTAAGGTGCTGATTGCGAACGCATGGCATCACCGAACCGACGCGATCTCGTCAGTTGTTGCAATGGGTACGTCTGACTGCTTCTGATCGTGATGCCGACTCGTTGCGCTTTGAGCGTGACTACGTCGTTCTGATGTCTCTTTCGCTCGCAACGTGTAAATAGGTGGCATCATTGGCTCGATGGCTGGCATTCCGTTGCTGGATCCTCGTGAGTGAATTGTTTCGTCTCAGGGATGAGTTGCTGCTAGGCATATCTTGACAACCGATCTATACGTCCTGCTTCATTTGCAGTTGCCGGTGTGGCCGTGTCAGCAATGATTGTCAAGACGGGGGCAGATGTTTGCCTCGACAGGTATGCATCGCTTCATTACAGTGATGCATCAATCGGCATTTGTATTGATTCTGTTGTGCTTGTTGTAACAGCGTGCAGGAGCTCACAGACAATGCCGTTGAAGCGGAGGTGCTCGAGACGTTGAAAGAAGCGGTAGACGATATCCGCTCTATCGGCACCGGGTTTCGCTTTTTTCTAACGATGTCTACATCTTGGCTGTCAAAACTGTAGTCGCGGAACGTCGACGACGTCCTCCATGTTTCCCAAGTTCGAGCGCGCCGCATGGGGCCGTACACGCTGGTGGACTTGCGGGTTCACGTACGTCTCGTACTGCCACCTACAGTACAAATTCGCCGGTTGGTACTTACTAGCGATAATGTCGTGGTGCTTCAAGCTCGACTCGCGTACGAGTATTTCGATGGCCCAGCAGGTGCGAGTACGAGGGAATTACAGTCACTGGAACATCCCAGTCTAACCTGCTCGTTGTGTTCTGGCATCTCAGGTCAGCGAGCGTGTCCGAACCCAAATATTAGAACAAGTCCCCGACGTGTCCGAGGTGCTCGTGGACATTGACGTTCAGTTCGGTAAGCTGTGCAGCGATGTGTCTCTCGTTGGATGTGACGCGTATTGATGCACTAACTTGCTGAATTGTGGCCATTGTGGTCTAGACACCTCCCATCGTCCCGCCGGCCGGTTCAGCACCGAAAAGGAGATGCGGCCGTACCGCGAGATCCGCAACGACGTCCATGAGGCACTCGCTTGCATCCCCGAGATCGTCGGGACGACCCACATCAACACGCACTGGATGCCGTATCTGAACGGCAACGGCACTGTCGTTGACGTCGCCATCCTCGTGCACCCGGACCTCAAAGTCGGAGACGCGCACGCCGTCGCCAAGCGCGCCCGCAAGTAAGTTATCATACGAACGGTCCGTGACCATGTGTCTTGTGATTCTCACCTCGCGTGTGCACTGCGCAGGGCGATCGAAGCGATCCCATATATCGCGGAGGCCGACATCCACTTGGAACTGCAAGACGACGACCAGGAAGTTGCCACTGCATCCTAGACGAACACTCTTAGCTCCAATTTTGTCTCCATATTGTGAATATACCGGCGTTGGACTCTTGACGCCACTCGCAGCGCTTGAACGACACGGCGATCGACTTACTGGTTTTGCTGGCAAAGTTGAAGCCCAAGTTTGTGTCCTTTCGTGTCCCACGTACATTACCTAATCGAGTATATGCGGCCTGCCTCACGTAAACTTAATCAAGTCGAAACGGCGAGTAAACACTTGGTGTTGCTTGTTCGCTGTTTGAGCAATCACGGTACCTTCGCGCAACCTTTTCTCTTCGTTAGGGTCTTATTTCTTGTGGCTCGCCCCGTTAAACGGACACTCCTTTACATTTGCCCTTTCTCAAAAGCGCGCTGTTCCCAAGTCAGTTGAACCTTGACCACCATACAAAACCCAAGATAACGACGCCTGCCACCAAGAAGATGGCGACGGAGCGCGGCGCCTTCATGGAGTTCGTGCTGGCGGGCGCGGCCACGAGCTGCGCGTGCGTCATGTCCAACCCGATGGAGGTTGTCAAGACGCGCATGCAGCTGCAAGGCGAGCTGGCGCACGCCGTCAAGGCTGCCAACTCGGCCAGCGCCGCGCCCGTCGTGCGCTACAACAACTTCGTGCACGCCTTCTACACGATCTCGCGCACCGAGGGCCTGCGCGGCATCCAGCGCGGGCTCGGGCCGGGCATCTCGTACCAGGTCTTCATGAACGGCCCGCGGCTCTCGCTCTTCGAGCCGCTGCAGAAGCTCTACGGCGCCACCGACCCGACGCACTATTCGTTCCCCATCCGCAACATCTGCGCCGCCGCCACCTCGGGCATGATCGGCGCCTTCATCGGCAGCCCCTTCTTCCTCGTCAAGGCGCGCATCCAGGCGGCCAGCTCCTCCGCCACGATCAACGCGCAGTACGTGTACAACGGCATGGTACGTCGCCGTCGATGCTGTTCGATCGATTGGGTGGCGTTGATCCTGACGTCGTGAGTGTGTGCATTACACAGTTTGACGGGTTCCAACAGATCCTCAAAAGCGAGGGCTTCGCAGGACTCTACCGTGGCGCGACCGCCGCCATCCCGCGTGTTGCGGTTCGTTCTTTCCCACTAGCTTCGAGAAGCTGTCTCCTTACGCATAACGCCGTCTAATTCGTTGTTTTCGCTTCGCTGGCTTGTGTAGATTGGCTCGGGTACGCAGCTGGCGACGTATACGCAGGCCAAGCACCTCGTGATGGCCACAGGCGTGGAGGACGGCATCAAGCTGCAGCTAGGATGTGAGTTGCGCTTGTGCTGTTTCTGCTCGCTACGCCTGGATCATCCCGATTCTCATCCCTACTTCTTGCTTGCCACGATGCTATAACAGCAAGTATTGTGACGGGTTTGGTGGTCACGACTGCCATGAACCCCATGGACGTGGTCTCGACCCGCCTATACAGTCAGAAGGTAGTCAATGGCAAGGGCGTGCTCTACTCCGGCGTCCTCGACTGTCTCGTCAAGACGCTCCGTGCCGAGGGCATCCGCGGCTTCTACAAGGGCTGGGCGGCGCACTACTTCCGCCTCGGACCCCACACGATCTTCACCTTTTTGTTCTGGGAGCAGGCCAAGCGGATCGCGAGCGAGCTCGGCTACTAAAATGCAACGCGAAGCTATTCGATCGTGCTTTTTTCCTCGTCAACGGGAAACGGGACGTCCAAATCGCAGTCGCGTGAGCTTCCAGCTAGCGGAGGCAACCGCAGAGCAAGTCCCACTCGGTTCGTGGTGCTCGTACCATTTCCTGCTTGTCGGATAACAGAAAGTTGTGTTTGGCGCGCAGCGATATCTCAGCATATACAGAGAGGAAGCAGACCAACACTGGCTGGCTGGACACACCGACAGATGAAAGAAATCCACAAGGTATGCATTTCGTTCGTGCTCCATCGGTCGTTCTTGCTGCATGGGCCTCATCGCTAGTCGCTATAACCCACACTAGCACTCACAACACGTCTAGCATGCTCCTCCCCCTGCTTCCTAGTCATCGTCCGTGGCTGCAAGCGGCCGCGTGTCGAGCGAGTGTCGCGCGCGCCTAGTAGCGGTAGAGCTGGGCTGTTCTGGTCTGCTCGAGGTCGACCTTGTGGCCAAAGAGGTCACGAATGTTGTTGAGCCGGTACTTGATCATGGTCGGGCGCTCGAGCGACAGGCCCCAGGCGATCACGCGCACGTTCTCGGGCAGGCCCATGGGGCGCAGCATCTCCGGACGGAAGACGCCCGAGTTGCCGATCTCCGTCCACTTGTTGAGGTCCGGGTGGAACGCAAAAATCTCCATGCTTGGCTCCGTGTACGGGTTGTACGCGGGCTTGAAGCGCATCTGCGTGATGCCGATCTTCTCGAAGAAGGCCTTGATGACGCCGATGAGGTCGCCCAGCGACAGGTCGTAGGCGGCCACCACGCCCTCGACCTGGTGGAACTCAGCCAAGTGGGTCGCGTCCATGTTCTCGTTACGGAACACGCGGTCGATCGAGAAGTACTTCTGCGGCGTGAAGCCGCCCGGCTGGTTCGCCAGCTTGTACAGCATCTGCGCCGAGATGGCCGTCGTGTGCGTGCGCAGGATGTTCTTCATCGACGTCTCACGTTTGAACGCGCCGCGTCCGTGGCTGTCAACGAGAGAGAAGCAGGTCGTGAGTTTCTCGCCATGATCCTAAGGCGAAGGAGGCAAGAGCGTACCCGATGGAGCCGAAGCCGCCGTTCTCGTGCATGTCCTCGACGCGTTTGTAGTAGTCCTCCGGGACCATCAGGCAGTGGGCGGGCTCTGTGTCCAGCAGAAACCAGTCGGACAAGTTAGTGATCCAGCCAGCCATCTAGCGAACGGAAAGTGCTAGCCGTAACGCACTCGTCAGGAAGAACGTGTCATGAGCATCACGCGCCGGGTGCGACTGCGGCTGGAAGAGCGAGTCGAAGTTCCAGAAGCTGCTCTCCACGAAGCGGTTCGTCGGCATTTCCTGGAAACTGCGGCATCGACAACTTGTCAGCGAACTTGCTCACTCGTAGCCACCAAAGCGAAGGACCAATGCACTCACCCCATGTCCATCAGCACGCGGCGGAACTCGGCGCGCACCTTCATGAGCGGGTGCAGGTGCCCGCCGCCGACCGTCAGGCCCATCGTGTTGAAGTTGTAAGGCTTGAACGTCTCCTTCTTCCACGCGTCGCTAGTGTTCCAGCGATCGGCAAGCACAACATCAGCACCACCTAGTGAAGATTGACCAGCCACTATGCAGCTCTCACCCCTCAAGCATCTCCTTGGTAAGGCCGGCGGCCTGCTTCTTGCGCTGCACCGAGAAATTGGGGCCCTTCGAGATGGTGTACGACTTGCGCGTGCGGATCTCCACGAGCTTGCGGCGCTTGAGCGCGTTGACCTCTTCCGTTGTGATAGCCGACAGCGCACCGTCGGCCTCCTCGATGCGGCGCAGCAGCTCCGTCGCGTCGTCCGCCACTGCGTCCACCTGTAGTATCCATCATGATGTCATCCATTAGCGACCGACTGCCTACCCAGTCAGCCCACGCAAACAACCATGACTCACGTTGCGGTAGAGCTTGCCGTCGGCCTTGTCCAAGCGGACCCACTTGTTCTTCATGCACGCGCCCTGGCCGACCTTGAGCACGGCGGCGCCGACCGCGGCCTCGAGCGCCTTGCGGTCGATCCCGTCGCTCGGGATCGCGTTGAACACCTGCACCTCGGGCGATCCGTTGACGAGGAAGCCCTTGGCCTCGTCCTTGAGCACGTAGAAGGACGTCGACAGCTCCTTGTCCGCCACGAACGCGTCTGTGAGCAGCGACTTCATGACGCCCACCACGAGCTCGTGCGAGACGCCGCGCGCCTGCGCGTACTCGAACGAGTCGGCGATCTGCCCGTCCGCCGCCAGCGCCTGCAGCAGCTGCGCCTCCACGCGCTGCTTGTCCGCCGACTCGGCCATCGCTCCAGGAATTCGAGTAGAGGGAGGTGGGTGCTTCGCGGTATGCGCAGGGAACTCCTTCAGATCGCGGCCAAAGGAGCGGAAAGAGGTGAAATGCGAGAATTCCCATGGCCCAGGAGCTGTCGGAGGGGGGAGCCAAGCGCACTTCCGCAAAGTACGCATCTTGTTAAGTGCGCCTCACTCGTAAAGTACGATAGTGACATGTCGCTATATTTGCAGAAGAGTGACCGGCCACTCTACCATAATATCAACGTGTCACTCTTGCGGATCCGCGGCTTGGCGCGCAACCGTCAGCGGCCATTCACGCATTTTACAAGGGCGAGCCCGGGGCGGGGGAAGATGGAGTCGCGGCGGCAGTTCCACGGGCACCACGGGCGCCACGGCGGGTCCTCGGGCGGCGGGCGCGGATTCCAGCGCTTCCGCGGGGGCGGGCGCGGCTCCGGCGGCGGGAACGGGCCGCCAGGGCGCCCGGCGCTGTGGTTCAAAGGGGACGGGTACAACGACTACGAGGTGGTGAGCATCGCCGAGGAGGTGGTGGGCATCAGCGGATTCCGGGACGAGCAGCAGCCCGGGTTCTCGGGCGTGCTGAAGCAGCGCTTTTCGGACTTTGTGGTGCACGAGATCGCGCCCAACGGCCGCCGCGTGGAGCTCGAGGCGCTCGCCAAGAAGCCCAAGGGCGCGTCCGCCGCCTTCCAAGACCTCGTGCTCGCGTTCCTCAACGGCGAGAGCAGCGCCGAGGAGGACAAGGACGGTGACAAGAAGGACAAGAAGCCCGCAAGCGCCACGGAGGTGGTCGTGCGAGTGCTCGCGAGGAAACTGCAGCGCGTGGGCAGCGACATTAACAGGCGCGCGCACGCGGCGCAGGAACGGTACAACCTGCGCAAGCTCGTGGTGCTGGTGGCCAAGGAGATCGGCGCCAAGAAGGGCAAGGAGTTCGAGGAGTTCCTGGCCAAGGTCGAGCAGTCGCGCGCCAAGTTCGAGGCCGAACGGAAGAACCAGGCGAACGGAGCCAGCGCCAATGGCAGCAGCAGCTGCGCGGGGTCAAAGCCGACGGCTTCAAAATTGTCCGCTTCCACTGCGGCGGCGCCATCGCTGGGCAGCGGAGACCGCTCGAGCGCGGCATTGGCAGCAGCTGCCGCGACCGAGGGCTTGACGTTCTACATTGGCGGCTTAAACGACAAGGCCGACCGCGTCTTCATCCACGAGAGCATGCGCCGCTACGGCAGCTCGCGCATCGTCGCTGACACGCTCAACATCGGCGGCGACACGTCGGTCATCCGCGTGCGTCCCGCGTTCGCGACCAAGCTCATCCCGGGCGAGCGCGACTCGCGCCGCGACTGGCCCGTTGGACAGCGTACGTATCCTATTGCTGTGTTGCGGTAGTGTGTGAAAGGTACCATCTAACCGTCTTGCGGATGCCTATACTCGTTCTTGCAGCGGACTACCTGCAGTTCACGCTGTACAAGCGCAACAAGGACACGAGCGTGGTGCTGAACCAGCTCGCGGCGGCGCTGAAGGTGCCAGTCTCACTCTTCTCGTACGCGGACGCCAAGGACAAACGCGGCATCTCGACGCAGCTCTGCACGGTCTACCGCGTCACCAAGGAGCGCGCGCAGCAAGTGCTCAAGCCAATGATCTCGCGCGCACTGGACGAGCAGCCGCACCTTGTCGGAGACCTGCGCTACACGCACCACAAGCTGCAGCTCGGCGACTGCCGCGGCAACCACATTGCTGTCGCGATCCGCTCTCTTCCCAACGAAGACGCGCTGCCAGAGAGCCAGGTGGGTGACTCCATTTCGAGCTGGCAGTCGCGCGGGTTCATCAACTTCTTTGGGCTGCCGCGCTTTGGCACGACCGGCCCAACGTCCTACCACTTGATCGGCCGTGCAATGCTGCGCAAGGACTACAAGCTCGCAGTGCTGCTGCTGCTCCGTCCGCAGGAAGGAGAGGCGTCCAAGATCCGTGAGGCGCGTGAGCACTTCCGCCAGCACAAGGACGTGGCGGCGGCGCTGCGCATGCTGCCGCCGTTCCTCGTCGCGGAGCGCGCGATCCTGGAGGGGTTGCAGCAGAACGGCATCGAAGCGCACGAGCTGGCGTTCCGCAACGTGCCCAAGCCCATCCGCGTGGCCTACGTCGAAGCCTATCAGCACTACGTGTGGAACGAGATGGCGAGTCTGCGCATGAGCAAGAAATTCGACGCCGAGGCGCCCATGATCGGCGACCTCGTGCTAGTCGCGTCAACGAGCGAGGACGCGGACGGGCCGCCGAGGAAAAAGCACAAGAAGACTCTGACCAAGCGCGTTGTGCGGCAGGAAGTGACAACGCTGACGGCTGACAACATGGCGCAGTACTCGATCGACGATGTGGTGCTGCCCGTGCCCGGCCACGCTGTGATCTACCCGGACAACGCCCTGGGCGCGGCGTACCGCAAGATGTTGGCGACTGACGGCATTGACATGGGCGCGCACTTTGAGCCCGACGGCAGCCAGATGTATGCGCTCGATGGCTACTACCGCCACGTCGTCCAGAAGCCGAGCAACGTGTCGTTTCGCCTCGCGCGGTACAGCGACCCGACCGTGCCACTCATTGAGACGGACGTCGACCGACTATTGCGCGCCAGCGGTCGTGGCTCGACTGCTGCCACTGGTGCGAGTGGTAACGATAGTAGTAATAGGAAAAACGACGAAAACACCGATGACAAGCAGCCAGCGCACCGTGCGCTCGTGCTCGAGTTCGAACTCGCGTACGGCTCGGACGCGACGGTGGCGCTGCGGGAGCTTATGAAGCAGAGCAGCAGCGTGCACGTCAATTGGCACCAGGGCAGCGGCAGCGACTCGGTGGCGACTGAGAGCGCCTCCGCGACCACGACTGGCGCTGGGAAGAACGGGAGCGAGTCGGTTTCCAAAGCGTCGGCGGCGACGGACAAGCCGGCCAAGAAGGCCAAGAAGCAGGCCAAGGGCGAGCCGCGCAAGGTGATCACCGCACAGAAGAAGACGCAGGTCGCGATTGGGCGCCCAGGATTCAGCCTCGGCCGGTCGTGAGCGAGTGGATGGATGGGACAGCAGCGGAATTAGAAATAAGCACACGCCACACGTCGACGTGAATGCCATACCATACACGTAGCGTGCAAGTGAAGGACGATCGATTGCGCTGTTAACTTGGGAGCGACTGGCTGAGTGTCATGTTGTCGTCGACTCGAGCGCCGTGCCCAGCACGAGCCGGCGAATGGACGTGGACAAATACAGCTCGGCCGCCACGAACGCCGTCGATGTCACTGCGAGCGTCGTCAGCCACGCCGGGTCCTGCCATTGGTTCATACGCAGAACGCGTTAGAGATGGTGCGCTTCTAGGTGGAGACAAACGTGATGGTGGTTAACGCACGATGACGCAGCGCTTGGAGTCGTCGTCGAGCGAGTGGAAGTAGTAGCGCGTGCAGTCGGGGTCTGTGTGTCCGACGGGGAAAGCAATGTCCGCGTCAATCCCGTTATTCACCCCACCAAACACTCTCTAGACAACGTGTGAGTCGTACCTTGGCATGTGTTGGTGCTTTCGACGTACTGCTGCTCGCCGACGCATGCGAACTGCTGTTCCGCAATGCATGTCGCTACCGCGCGGTCGTCTGCCGCGAGCTTCGCCGTCGACCTCACGGGCATCGCACAGCTTCTGTTGGCACCACGGACCGAGATGCCGCCGATTGCCTTGATCGCCATGGCGCCCAGCACCACGGGCGCCTGCACCATGTTGAAGAGCGGCAGGGAGAGCGAGCCCTGCATCCTGTAGCGCTGAACGGTGCCTGCGTCCGAGTCCAGGACGGCGAAGATGGTCGCGCCGTTCTGCACGATCGAACTGGACCGCTGCACGCACAGCCGACGAGTGATTTGCTGCTGCGAAGACGACGAACCGGACCCACTGGTGGACGAGTTGAGCTGCAGCTCAGGCAGTACGAGCGCTTCCAGCGGCAGCGCAACGGGCCGAGCGCCGTACGAAAGCGAGAAGTAGAGAACTGGCAGCGACGGTAGCGATGACAGCGGCGAAGGTGGAAGCTCGGACATGCGCAGTCGCTCGTTGTAGGTGAGCCCGACCCATCCCGTCAGCTGAAGGAAGAATGAACAGCACAAAGCGATGTCAGCCGTGTGATCAACTCGGGCAAGCAATGAGGAGCTTACCGAGCTGTAAAACTCGGTCGGCAGCACGAGACAGGGCGAGTTAAAGTCCACGACGGCGTCCCAGTTGCCCGAGACGCCGCCAAACACCTCCACCGCCCTCCTGTTCGCTCCCGTCTGCGCCGCGGCTTTCTCGTCTTCTCCATCATCGAGCCCTTCGTCGTCATCAATGCTCGTGTCCTCCAAGGTCGATTCTGCACTGTCCGTCTCCGTCTTGCGGCACTGGAAATGCAGGTTGTGGACTGTGCTCGGACATGAACAGGACAGCACGTTAGATGCGTCCGCAGATAGGCCAAGATCCTTCACAATTCATGAACGCAGCGCCATCCACCGTACTTGTGAAGGAGATGTCCTGGTGGTTGCTGCTGCCGTCAGTCATCGACGGCCCCGCCGGTTCGCTCCACTGCTTTGTCTTCAGCATCTGACCGTCGCTACTAGCGCCCCCACTAGCTGTGCCCACCGTCAAGTTGGCCATGTGGTTGGTCCCGCTCGTCATGCCCGCGTACGCGTAGTAGTCCTGCTCTAGCATGGACCACACCAGCGAGTCGCGCGGCTCGGTGGCCAGCCCGACGCCGAGGAACCCGCTGGCGTTCGCGCCCAGCAGGAAGAACTTGACCGCCGATGCGCTCACAGGCTGCTCGGCCAGCCCAAAATACGCGACGTTCGTCACCTGCGACCGGTTCCACGCCGGGACGCGGACCTCGCGCGGCGTTGGGTGTCGCTGGAGCGCCTGCAGCTGATACCGCAGCAGCTTCCGCGCATAGTCTGGCGGCATGCAGACCACGAGAATAGTCAGTGTGCGAAGCAAAGAAACGGATGAAGCTCCTGGTGTAGTACTACTGCCCGCACCGAAGTCGACGCCCGTGCCGGTCGCGCTCTTGCTCGCGTCGAGGTCGAGGCAGACCCACGCGCCGCCCACGTCCGTCGTGAGCACCAGGTTCAGCGCCACGCCGTCCACGACCGCCGACACCACCGGGTTGCTGTGCTGCATCTTGGCCTGCGCTCGTGCGGTCTCACCCAGCGCCAGCGGCGGCAGCAGCAGCAGCGCGAGCGCCGACACGACCAGCGTCTCCTTCACCTTCGAGATCATTGTCGTTGGAGTGGCAGTCGGGTTTTTACAGTTAGGGAGCAAATGTTTCGCAAAGTTCGCGTACTTAGTGGATGAGATGCGTACTTTTACGAACTTAAGTGAATTGGTGCGTACTTTACTGGGCGGTTTTGATCTTGAAGCGGCGCGTTGGCGCACTTGCCCAACGTCAAGCAAAGGATTAGAGACCGACGCGCGGGACGAGCGTTCGAAGGCCAGCGGGGCGAGAAGACCGTGCATATACAGCCACCAGAAGCAACATCATGTCGAAGGAGACGGACAGCGAGTCGGAGCCGCAGCAGCTGCAGTTTAAGGCGCGTTTTGCGGTGACCGAGACGGTTTCTATAGAGCGGAAGGTTTCTCCAACCTAACGCCTTCCTTGTTGACGGAGCGGGCGCGCAGGTGATCATCCTGGGAGATGGCGCAGTGGGAAAGACGTCCATCGCGATGCGCCACACGGAGGACAGCTTCTCCAACATGTACAAGCAGACGATCGGGCTCGACTTCTTCCTCAAGCGGCTTGTGCTGCCCGGTGCGTCCCATTGACTTGCCTCTCAGTAGTGAATGCTTTCGACACTGACGATGGGCGCTTGCGGACTTGTGGAGCAGGCGACACGCAGGTGACGCTGCAGATATGGGACATTGGCGGGCAGAGCATCGGCGGCAAGATGCTCAAGAACTACATCTACGGCGCGCAGGGCGTACTGCTCGTATATGACATCACCAACTACGAGAGCTTCCAGAACCTGGAGGACTGGTATCGCCTCGTGCGGCGCACCTTTGACGACGCGCAGATCCCCTACGTCGCGCTCGTCGGCAACAAGTGTACGTGGTTTGCGCCGGTGGAACAGTTAGTGGCGTTGGTGTTCATGGGGCTAACTGTGCGCTACTCCTAGGCGACCTGAACCACCTGCGCGCAGTCAAGGCGGCCAAGCACAAGCAGTTCGTGGAGGAGAACGACCTCAAGAGCTTCTTCGTGTCGGCCAAGACGGGCGACCAGGTGAACGCGTCCTTCCGGCAGATCGCGGCCGACCTGGCGGGCATCGCGCTCACGCGGACCGACCAGGACGTGGAGATGCCCGTGCTCAAGGCGCAGATCATCAACCACGAACAGAACGACCCGGACGTCAAGACGCCCGACATCCGTGCCAACCCGCGCGCCTGCTGCCTGCAGTAGCCTCCATCCAAGCCTATCTTTCTCCCATCACTAGCAAGCATCACGAAGACGTCCAATCATCGGTCTTCTATCAATAAAGTGCTTCATTGATAGATGTGTTACTCTGGTAGGAGCTCTCGGTTAAGAGGAGGGCGCGTGCGACAACACACGGCCAGACCTGCACCACACCGATCTCGAAGCTGGCCTATATTAAAGCACTGGTGCCCAACAGAGGACGTCGTGCCGCCGTCGACCCCGAGCGTGGGTTCGCTATCAAGCCCAAGGCGAGCGAGCGAGTTGTTCGAGCAGCTTAGTAGTCGGCCTCGCCGCCGAACATGTCCATGCCGCCGCCGAGGTCGGCCTCCTCCTCCTCGACCTCCTCCTTCTTCTCCTCCTTGGCGGCCGGGGCGTCACCGCCCGCGGCGGCAGCGCCGGCAGCAGCAGCCGGGGCGGCGCCGCCGAACTTGGCGAGCTTGCCCGAGCCGGCGGCGATCACCTCGTCGACGTTCTTGCCCTTGAGCTCGGCGATGACCTTGTTGAGGCGCTCAGCGTCCACCTCGACGCCGACCGACGACAGGATCTTGGTAATCTCGGCCTCCGTCGGGTGCTCGTGGCCGCCGAGGACGGCGAGGAGGTAGGCAGCAATGTAACGCATCTGCGCGTGTCATTCACGGGAGCAGCCATAGGTTAGACTACCATACGACCACCAGTAGAGCGCTCGCCCTACCACGCCCTACCACGCTTTACACAGAGGTAGAGCAGGTAGAGCAGACAGAGCGACGCAAGTAGGGAGGGAAGGCGGCATCGCACCTTGAATCACTTTAAGGCTTTCTTGGTCTCACTACCAGATACAAGATGGCCCGGTCGGTGCGCTTGGTGCCCGCCCATGTCACGGCGCGCGGGTCCGCCTGCACCGGCCGATTCCAGCCAACCACCGCTTTTCACCCTCTACAAGAACACGGACCTCCTCTCCAAGAGAATTCGAGTCACTTTTCGTCCAATCATACGCTCTCAAATACCGCGGGTAGGGGAACTACCGAACAGGGCGGCCCTCGGCCAGTGATTCCAATTGTTGTGTCCCGCAAGGTCGCCGCCCGCCATAGTGGAGGGGAGTGATCGGGTGGGGCGCTGGGGAATGGAGCGGTCCCATTTACCGAACGACTCCGCCTCGCTCCCGTAGTAAACTCCATCCAATCGCCATGGCTCCTATCGCTGTAAGTCGCGCGCGCGCGTGTAGATGACGGGCCGTGTAGTGTCCCCGCCGGTCCGCGGGTGGTACGTATGGGTTGCCAAGCTGCAGAGTTGACCGTCTCTGCCCGGGCAAACAGAGTTCCCTTCTCTGTGGGCCGCGACGACGTCCGACCTTTTTTGGTCGAGCGCCTTAGCGCGCCACGCATATAAAGAGATGGCGACGATGGGAGTCTCGAACAGGAAGGCGAGCGCGAGACGTGTCGCGGCTCGTCCTGTTTGCTCCGGGTAGGTGTCGAGTCGACGAACGCAGCGAAGCTTCGCCAACGTACGCCGCGGCGGCGGGGAGACGATGGCTTTGAGCCCCTCGTTTCCCCGTTGCTGACGTTGTGCTGTTTTTCTCGACGTGAACCCTACAGAACAAGGGAAAGAAGGTGGGCAAGAAGCAGCTGTTGAAGTTCACGATCGACTGCACGGTCCCCGTGGACGACCAGGTTCTGGACCCCGCCTCGTTCGAGAAGTTCCTGCACGACCGCATCAAGGTCGGCGGCAAGACGGGCGTGCTCGGCGACGCCGTCAAGATCACGCGCGAGAAGACCAAGCTGCAGGTCGTGGCCGTCCCGCCGTTCTCGAAGCGCTACCTCAAGTACCTGACCAAGAAGTACCTGAAGAAGCAGCAGCTGCGCGACTACCTGCACGTCATTGCCTCGGACAAGCAGACGTACGAGCTCCGTTACTTCAACATCCACGATGCCGGTAACGACGCCGACGACGACGAGGAGTAAGCCAGGCGCCTGGCGTCTTGCACTGTTTGGCAGCGGACTAGTCCACTTCTAGACCAAGAGGCAGCGTCGATGGGTTTGCCACGCGTAATCTAATCGAATGCAGTTTCGTTTCGGCATTATTACTTTCAGTCGCTGCAGTATTTGAGTATATGCAGGGAGAAAATGGTGTCGGTGTTGTTAGTTCACCCCGTGTACTGTATGGCAATGGCAACAAGCTCACATGATCGACGGAATGATGTAAAAGTGTCCGTCGACATGCATTTTACCGATGACCTGCGGTCCCGTACTCGCTCCCACGCCACTGCACAAAGGTTCAACTCAACACCCCTCGCCCTCGCTCGGCCCCACGGTCAAGTACGCGCCTTCCACCATCACCACTACCCCCACCGCCGCTGCTACTACGGACTTGTCGTCGCGTTGTGCTTGCCTACATGGCGCGTACCAGCGCCGCGTTGATCGCCTCCACCCACTTCTTGGACCCGTTGACCAGGTCGTTCAGGTGGTACACCCGGTTCGGCTAGCACAGACATGCACAAGACACGCGTGAGCACGTTGACCAGGACTCTACGCACCCCACATGGACACCACGACTCACCGTCACAACGTCGAACGCGGTCGCGCTTTTGGACTGCACGTACAAGTTGTCCGACCATGGGATCTCGCCTGCACACGTCGCGAACACATTGTCAGTATCAGTGCTGAAGTGTTACGGAGTCAGGCATTCGAGCTGCCTGTAAAGTCGCACCTTTCTGCTTCATTCTAATGGGGTCAATGTAGATCAGACGCGGCTTGGAGGTCAAAATCAGCTGCGGCACCACAACAGACACACGCACACGTATTGATCAATATCACCAATGCACCGACAGCGAGAGCATCAATCGAAGACACGAAGCGACATCCTCACTTGTCTCTTCTTGGAAAAGAGTCCTTTGCGCTTGCTAATGAGGCCGCCCATCTTGATCAACTCGTCATCCAGCAAGAAGCGGTTCCTGTTCAAAGTTCAGCAGAAAAGGGTTGCCACCCACGTCAGAATGTGCTGCTGAGGTTGCACTCCTACGGTATCAGCAAATCTACGGACACACACGTACCAGAGCGAGCTGGTGCGCATCATCGGCGGTGGGATGGCAGCCTTCTGTCGAGCCACCTCCATCACATTTACAGGTGAGCCGAGGGCGACCCTAAACGAGAAAAAGCATTGCAAAATCAGTGATTCAGCTTCAGCACATCAAGCACATGCAAACAGCAGAGGTTGTAGCGTACTCGGACACTGTCGGTTCGAGCGTGAGCCCCGACGACACCTGAAGCTCCGTGGCAACGCCTGCGAACAGCCAATCCTCCGTCGCGCCGTCCTACCACCATCAAACGTGGATCCCATGTCAATGTCGCACACCACCAACACACCACCAGTGCGGCCTGCAACTCGACGATCGATACGTACATAGTCCGTGGCAGGGGAAGGACCAACTTGGGGAATGTACGGCGATGGTGTGTACCCGACGCGGTCCCAGTCGATCCCGTCGAAGAACGGATGAGACTTCAATGCGCTGTATCCGTTCCCCTCCTCTTCCGAGCCGGCTCCGAGTCGCTCCTTCGGGTCCTGCAGCAGGATCCGGTCAACGAGGTCCCGCGCAACAGGAGGGAAATCGGGCGGGTACGCAAAGTCCTCGGCAGGGTGGTTCAGGATCTGCTGGAACGTCAGGTACTCGTTCTCAGCGCGGAAAATGGGTCGACCGACGAGCATCTGGAACACCATGCAGGCCAAGGCCCACAGGTCGCAACCGCGCGACGCCTCCTGGTCGCGAAGCACCTCGGGCGACACGTACTCGGCCGTGCCGCAAAACGTGTTGTGCCGGTTCTCCTCGGTCTCATCCTTGGCCGTTCCGAAGTCCGTGATCTTGATGTGTCCGTCCTCACTGCGGGTAGCATCGATCACGTGTCAGTCCACTGTGTCGGATCAAGACGAAGATCACCACAGCATTCGTACCTGAGCAAGATGTTCTCGGGCTTAAGGTCGCGATGGATCACGCCGTTGTTGTGCAGGTACTCGAGCGCGATCACGACTTCGGCGATGTAAAATTTGGTCAGCTCCAGCGAGCACGCGCGGTCCTTGTAGCCCATCGCGGCCTGCGCCTTCTGATGTCGCCTGGTGAAGCATTCAACCATCCACAACAATAAAGCCGTCTGGTTAGCCCAACCGCGTCGACACGTAGCGGTGTGCATGCTAAAGGCACAGCGACGTACATGATGACGTCGAGAAGCTCTCCGCCGCGGCAGAGCTCCATCACCATGAACAAGTAGTTGTTGTCCTGTTCATGTCGTCAAAGGGAACAACCGCATCACCAGGTGTCAGCGTTTAAACTATAAAACCCCGTCACTCCAATGCAGAACATATTATCGGTGGACGCACCTGGAAGGTGAAGAAGAGCTTGACGATACGGTCGTGCGAGACGCGTGAGAAGACCTTGCGCTCCATCATGACGAACTTGACCTTCTTCTCCTTGCGGATGAAGCGCTTCTCCATGATCTTGACCGCATACTCGGCGCCCGTGTCCTTCATGCGCGCGTGCACCACCTATAGTGCGCCATCAGGCCACAGGAATGTTAGACCTGAGTGCAACCCATGCTCCCAATCAGCCCCAGGCGTCTCGAAACACTCACGCGAGCGTACGCGCCCTCGCCAAGCGTGACGCCGAACATAAAGTCCGCCGGGGACGGCTTCTTGCTGCTCCGCGCGGGCGACGAGCTCGCCGAGCCTGTTCCAATCACACACACTCCGTCGTCAGCACTCCGCAACGTCCTTTCGGGCCGTACACACCGTACAAACAAGGGGAAAGCGCAGAGAACGCACCGGTCGGCGTGCGGTCCATGGTGTCTCGACAGGGACGCCAGTCGCGGGAGTACGAGGTGCCTCTTGACGACGCGTTAGCCCCCTACAAAACTAGCTGCGGAGAATTCCTTCTCCCCGAGTTTTTCGAAAGCGAAAAACTCTCACAGAGGGAGAACCAGAGACCGGGGAAGAGCGCGAAGACCGCGGACGGAACCTGGGGACGCAAGAGCTTGCAGTGCGCGCAGGAAGGGGGGCGGGAGCGCGCGGGCGGGGAGCGGCAGGCGGCGGCGACGCTGGCGAACCCTTGCTGCCTTTCTCGCGCTGGTCGATCTGTGCTTGTGGGCTTTTCCTCTCGCTCTCTCTCGCTTTCCCCTTCGCGGTGCTACCCTTTGCGCCTTCTATATTTATAATTGTCGTTTAATGAATTATGAAGGTTTTTGGAGGTCCAGCCTTTCGCAAGATCAACGCTTTGTTTGCGCTATGCGAGCCACTCCATGAAATGATAGCAACTTAGCTTTGATTTGCATTCACCAAGTGAGTTGTATTTATCAAGGTAATGGATGGATATTTGAGATATTCAAATAAGATCCAGCGTCGCATCTATATCATTGTTTATCGATTGATACAGGTATGAACCCTCGACAAACGCAAGTTGAAGAACCTGCGGTGCCCGCAGGAATCTGAGGGGGGGGTACGTGGTGACGACGGGTGCCATTCCCTCGCAGTATACAAATCCCCATACTAAATGCGTCGGAGGAAAAAGGTGCGAGTAGTCTTGTGAACCTCACCAAGGTCATGGTGGAGGGCACGGCAGCTCACGGTCGGGGTCCCAGCCCAGGCTCATTAGCTGAATCGACTTGCCGCCCGCCCGCCGACCATGTCCCGCTTCCTGACCAAGCCCTCGCGGTGGACGCCGCTCTCGCGCATGGGCGCGGCGCGCTTCAGCAGCAGCAGCGTGTCGTCGGAGCTCGCGACGATCGAGAAGCGCGGCAGCATCGCCATCCTGCGCCTGAACGACCCCAAGAAGCTCAATCCGATGACGCACGCGCTCGGCGCTGCCCTGCGAGGTGAGGATTGACGTGTTGCCTTTGTCGGCAACCCAGTGTTTCTGAACGATGAACGCGCGTTTGACTGCGGATTCGCAGACCGCGTGGCTGAGATCAATGAGCGCGCGGACGAGTTCGGCGCCGTAGTGTTTACGGGGGAAGGCCGCGCCTTCTGCGCGGGCGGCGACATGCAGTTCCTCGAAGACCGCGCCAACGACACGCCCACGCGGAACAGGTACAAACTATTTGAGGCTTCTCCTCGTAGCGAGCGCTGCTAGCAACTTGAGACTGATACTCTCCGTCGCAGCATGATCATGCGCGCCTTCTACGACTACTTCCTGTCGCTGCGCACGCTCCGCATGCCGGTGGTGGCGGCCATCAACGGCCACGCGATTGGCGCGGGCTTCTGCATCTCGCTGTTCGCGGACATGCGCGTCGCGGCGCAGGACGCCAAAATGGGCTTCAACTTTGTCAACCTCGGCCTGCACCCGGTACACTTGATGGCGCTTTCACTGTGGTATATAAACGGTCTCGTGTGCTCATCGTCCGTGGGGTGTGGTGGCATTGACGCAATGCGCAGGGAATGGGCAGCACCCACTTTCTCCCGCAGATCGCTGGGCCGGAGACGGCGAACTACCTTCTCGTCTCGGGCAAGGTGAGCACTCCCGACGTCGATGCTGGCAAAACTGCAAGTCGAGCCGAGTTCTGATCGTGTGCATTGCTTCGCTGCAGCTGATCACGGGCGCCGAGGCCAAGGAGCTTCGCATCGTGCACAAGGCCGTCCCGATTGTGCGTCCTTCTCTCTTTTCCTCATCTGACACACGAGAGTGTCCGCTAACACCGCTTCCCCTTTGACACTGCCATCCAGGAGGACGTCATGGACGAGGCCGTCAAGCTGGCGAGCGAGCTGGCTGCGCCTTCGTCGATGGCCATGCGTTCCATCCTGCGCTCGCTCCGCAACAAGCAGGTGCGTTGCCACTAGTCAGTTGCTCGGACCACGCAGATAATATGCCGACGGCCCACGCTTGTGTTGATTGGTCCGCACAGAACGACGGCCTGGAGCTGGCGCTGCAGCGCGAGGCCGACGCGCAGGCGCACTCGTACGGCACCGACGACTTCCGCGAGGGCCTCGCCGCTCTCAAGGCCAGGCGCGCGCCCGTCTACGGGCCCTGTGAGGAGTACAGCTCCTAGGTGCATCGATCGACCCCTGGTCAGGTCGCGCAGCTTGTTATCAGCCGACGCACTACACACTTCAACTAAGCACGAGAAGATCAGGTCACTAAAATGAATCATGTCAATGAAACCGAACGTCGACCGATGATGGTCACTAAAACGAGTCCACGTACTGGATGAAGGCTGTTTGTTGCTCGCCACCAGCTCCATTTCCGTTCCAAAGGTGCCGACGCTTGCCGTTCCGCTCGCGTCTCTCTGCGTCTCGACGAGCATCCGCCTCAGCTGCCAGCGCGGATCCGTCGGACCCACAGCGGCGTCCATCATTCGCGCGCTCAGCATCAGCAGTTTGACTCGCCGAGCGTCGTCGGCAGCGGCGGTTCCGTGGGAAATGGGGCGAGCGCACTGGTCATCGCACGGCGGCGGTCGTGGCGGGCGCGGGGGTCGGGACCGAGGCAGGGGCGGGCGCGGGCGACGCCACGACGGAGGCGGCTTCGGCGTCAACTTCCGGGACCCGGGCTACAATGACGGCGTACAGAAGAGCGTGGACGAGAAGCTGGTGGGCATCCTGCAGTTCCTGACGCCCGAGGTCGCGGGCTTCAGCGGATCCACCAAGGACCGGTACTCGGACTTTGTCGTGCGCGAGGTCGCGCTCAGCGGCGAGGTCGTGCGGCTGCGAGACGTGCCGCGCTTCGCCGGCAAGGCCAAGAAGGAGCAAAAGGTTAGCGAAGTGTTCAAGCAGCGCGTGTTCGCGTTCCTGGACGGGGCCGCCAAGAGCGCCGACAACTCGAGGAACAGCAGCAGTGACAGCAGCGCCGTCGCGATCACGAGCGACGCGGCGGCTCGTATCGTCATCCCCGAGGGCGTGCGACTGCTCATCGGCAAACTTTCGGGCGCGCTGCTCGGCCGACTGAACCGGCAGAAGCGCGAGAGCGCGTTGCGCCGCGAACGCGCGAACGCCGCCAGGCTGCGCGACGGCATCGCGACGATCTGCGGCGATGAGACCGCCCGCGCGCTGGAGAAGTTTGTGGTGGATCTTCTGGAAGCGCAGCACGAGAGTGCGTCCAACCAACGACGCGGACCAAGCAACGCCGAAGGAGAAGCGAAGCAACAGCAGCAAACGGTCGACGAGTTCTTTTTTCCCGAGATCTCGGACAAGGAGCAGCGCGCGCAAGTGCACGCGCTGATCCGCGATCTCGCTGGCGAGATCTTCGTGTCCGACACGGCGCCGAACGCCGGCGGCGTGTCGGTCATCCGCGTGCGCAAGTTGATGGTGAACGGAAAGAAGCGGCGCGACGTCGATCAGCGCGGCAGCAGCAACAGCGCGAGCGGCAAGTGGCCCGCGAACCGACCCGACTACTTGCAGTTCACGCTTTACAAGAAGAACGTGGAGACCAACAGCGTCATGCAGCAGCTCGCGCGCGCCATGAACGTCAGCGTGTCGGCCTTCAGCTACGCCGGCACCAAGGACAAGCGCGGCATCACCACGCAGCTCTGCACCATCTACCGCGGCTCCAAGGAGCGTCTCGAGATGCTCAACCGCGCCGGACGCGAGCTGGACGAGTTCAACTTCCTGGTCGGCGATGCCACGTACGTCTCAGCCAAGCTCAACCTGGGCGGTCTGCGCGGCAACCAGTTCGCGCTCGCGATCCGTGGGCTTCCAGGCGACGACGACGTCTCGGACGACGAGATTCGCCGCGCGGTGGATAGCTGGGCGAAGCACGGGTTCATCAATTATTTCGGACTGCAGCGGTTCGGCACCAAGAGCATCCCGACTCATGAGATCGGCCGAGCCATCCTTCAACGCGACCATGAGCGCGCCGTGCACTTGCTTCTGCAGCCCCAGGACGGCGACGCGACCAAGATCCGTGAGGCGCGACAGAAGTTCCAGGACGACGGCGATGCGGCGGAAGCGCTTCGTGCGCTTCCTCCGTACTTGATCGCCGAGCGTGCCGTGCTCCAAGGCCTGCAGACCCACGGCGCGAACGCTTTCAGCACGGCGCTGCAATGCATTCCGCGCCACCTGCGCATGGTAAGTGTCGTGTCCTTGACTGATCGCTTGGTCGTGGGCGAACTGGTCCACTGACGCTGTGTCGTGGCCATGCGCCGTAGATGTACACGCACTCGTATCAGAGCTTCATCTGGAACTCGATCGCGAGCGAGAGACTGGCGAATTACCCGTCCGACAAGCCGATCGTGGGTGACCTCGTGCTTCCAATCGGAGACCAGCGTGTCGAGGAGGTTGTTGACGAAGAAGGCGCGCTTGGCGATGCGACTGGTGACAATGGCGACGCTGCGTCCAGTGCGAAGAAGCCGCGTGTAGAGCGCGCCGTGGTCAACTCGGCCGTGCTTGTGACGGAGGAGAACATTCACCAGTACTCCATCTACGACGTGGTGCTCCCGCTCCCGGGCTACGACATCATGTACCCGGAGAACGCGCTCAAGCAGCGCTATGAGGAGCTCCTGGCCGCGGACGGTGTCGATTTTCAGTCGCTCCACCGCGCGACCAACTCGGAGTACCACCTGCCCGGCTCATTCCGCCACATCCTCAAGCGCCCCGAACACGTCGCACATGAGATAAAGCGGTACGACGACCCTACCCTGGCGTTGCTCGAAACTGACGTCGATCGACTGATGAAGCGCCCGGCCCAGCCGTCGATCCCCGGCGGCAAATATCGCGCCTTGTGCCTGGAGTTTCAGCTGAGTAAGTTGTGGTTGGTGCTGTTCTCGTTTGCTGGGGTGGCGTCGTTGACTTGGTGCTGCTTTTCACCCTGTTGCCCGCAGGTCCGTCGTCGTACGCGACGATGGCGGTTCGCGAGATCTTGAAGCAGAGCAGCAACATCGACGCGCAGCCCAGTCGCCAGCGCGGTGTGATCTCTGCCTGAGCGACCAAGCGGGTCCACCAGGCCGCTGGCTAGCGTTCTTCTTCGCGGTCTTAACATGTTTCTGAACCTGATAATAGAGAACCTCTCGTTGGAGCGGCGGTCGACTATTCAGCGCGATTAAAATCACTGCTGAAGCTGCGAATATCATGCCGCACCCGTTCTGTTATGTAGATTCTGAGTTCCATAAGCCAAATAAAAACTGTGCAAGACGCAAATCACCTGGAGCCGTGCACTCAACGCCGCGCTAGGCGCAATGAGCATCAACTTAGATGCCGTCGCGCCAGTCTCGACGCACAATCTTGCTGCAGAAGCGGTTGCCACCCCTGTCATAAAGCGCACAACCCAACGAGTATGAGATAGTCAAGCCCCAACAACAAGAACCAGCCACACATGCGAATAACAGCAGTGGCGGCAGCGTACATGTCCTCTCGCGAGACTCGCCAGTAGTATTCGGGGCGTGAGCCGCCCAGCGACTGTGTTTGGCTCAGCATCTGCACGAACTCTTCGTCGTGCGTGATGCACACTAGCTGGAAGTTCTGCTGACCCGAGCGAGCGTTGATAATACTAGATACAGATACACACAAGCGTGTGAGCACTCAACCACCACAGCAACACACACGATATACCAGTGGGAACGTACTCGGTGATGGCTTGTGCGAGGCCGTACTTGTTCTCCGTGTCCAAATTCGTCGTGGGTTCGTCCAGCGCAAGAATGCCGCAGTTCAAGCAGAAGGTCTCTGCGAGCGCTAGGCGAATCACCAAAGCCGCGAGCACCTTCTGCCCGGCACTGCAACGCCCGCGCATGTCAATCATCGCGCCCGCCTTGCGCATCACGACACGATAGTCATAGGATCGCGACGCCCGAGACGCCGTGTCGCTCTGCTGCCCGCTCACGAGCTCGATCGTGTCGATGTCTTGGCCCTTGTACGTGATCTGCCACAACTGCCGGATAATGGTGTTGATTTCCTCAATCTTCTTCGAATGGTACTCGAGCAGCGACTCGTCAAGAGCCTTGTAGAACTTGTCCAGGTCCGACACCGCCATCGTCGTTGTCTCGAACTGGATCAACTTGAGGCGGTATTTTTCGTCGACGTCGCGCAAGTCTTCGGTGAATAGTTGAAGCTTGAGATCACGAATACTTCTGCCCAACTCCTTCCCGCGTCCCCCTAATCCGGCTAGTTTGCTTTTCGCTACATCAATAGCGTCCTGCGCCGCCCCAACCTGTCCCGTCACGGCGGCCAACTTCGGGAGTGAGCTGATCTTCGCCTTGATCTGCGCTTCTTCAGCGAATAGACTATCGAGGCTAGCTTTCATGTCGCGATACTCGAGGTTCGCACGAATCTGCGTCTTGAGGTTCTCATGCCTCTCGAGGTTCTGCTTGACAAGCTCCATCTGCGGGTCCAACGCCGCCAGGTTTCGTTTGACTGTATCCTGGCGTTGCTTATTCTTGGCCAGCTTGTCGTCAAGAAGATCGCGCGCTTCGTCCAGTTTTTCAGCTTGGTACTTGCGCACTTTTGCCAGGTTCATACTGAAGAGACTGTAGTCTGCTTCAAGCCGTCTCTGGTCAGTTCGCAGCCTGTCGACTTCTTTTTTCGCTTGGGCGCGGCACTCAGCCTGCTCCTGCTTCTTCTCATCCAATTCGCGCTTGATCGCAGGTTGGGAGCTCTCAAACTCGACGATACCGTCACGAAGCTCCTTCTCGCGACTGCGCAGTTGCTCCTGCTCCTTCGACACGCCCTCATACTTGACCCGCTTCGCCATCAAGGTGTTCTGTTCAGTTTCCTTCTTGCGCACCGCGTCTTCGTTCTGCCGGAGCTGGCTTCGCAACTGCGTCAGTTCCTCCATCTTGCGCTCACGATCTCTGCGTACGTCGCGAACTTCGATCTCCTTCGCATCCATCTCGGCCTGAACAACCGCGAAGGAAACAGCACCATCGCCAAATCGATCTTTGAGCTCAGTCTCGATCCGCGCTTCATCCAATTTAAGCTTAGAGTCGGTTTGCGATAACTCCGTTTCCGTCTTCAGCAACTCTTGGAGCTGCTGCTGAGCATGAAGAGCTGCGTCAGCACGAGCTTGTGACGCCTGGCTCCGTTGCTTCGCACCGCTCACACTTGCCGTCAGTTCCCGCTGAGCGCGCTTAAGGTCGTCAATCTCGTGTTCGCTGTCTGGGAGCTTTGTGGACAGCCTCATCCACTTCCTCCAGCTAGGCATTAGCGCGTCCACGTCCCGCCATGTCTTCAGCGCGTCACCCTCCTGCTTCTCTGCGCGCTCAATCTTCTCCTTGACCTTCGTGTCGTCGGTCTTTTCGTTCACGACGCGAATGAAGTCTTCCACTTCTTGAGCGTTCATGCCGCGCTGACACAAAGGGCAGCACTGGTCTCGCTCGCCCTTCTGCTTGAAGATGCTCAAAAATGTCACCGTGTTCTTGCAACGAAGTGTCTTGTCTTTGGCGTCCATATACGCCTTCTCGGCCTTCTGCAGACCAGCTTCGGCGTTGCTGAGATCTTCGCCAGGCAAGAGCGTCTGCATGTGAGTTCGCAGCTTCCCGATGTTGCCGCCCTCCAAGTCCGTTTTGTCGCGGTGTAGTTTCGTAAGAGCTTTCTCAGCCACCTTCAACGCTGCCCCATTATCGCGAAGGCGCTGCTCGGCATCGCTAACTTCTTGACGAAGCTGCTCGCATTCTGCCGTCCGCTTC
The DNA here is from genome assembly GCA_023337975.1 of Phytopythium ostracodes. Classification (NCBI taxonomy): domain Eukaryota; phylum Oomycota; class Peronosporomycetes; order Pythiales; family Pythiaceae; genus Phytopythium; species Phytopythium ostracodes. The sequence goes on from JAADXW010000174.1 coordinate 26,648, forward strand.
TTGCACAGATTGCCCACTCTTTCGCGCACAAGCGCGAGTGGCACATCGTCACCAGGGATAACACTCGCATCCAGCGCATCTTGGAGCTCGAGAAGCTTCACAGATACACTGCTGTCGAACTGCTCCTTCTTGCGCCGAAGTTCTTTTCGCCGAACGTCTAAGCCCATTTGCTCCTCTTGGTGGCTGCGCATGATGGTCAATTTCTGCTTCAGCTGTTTGGCTTCGTACTCCCGGTCGTTCAGCTTTCGACCCAACGCCTCTATCTCGTTCTCGAGAGTGGCTAAATTGTGCTGGCTCTTGAATGAAGCGAGACGCTTTTTGCCATCTTCGATTGATCGCTCCAGCTCTCGCATGGCTTCATCCGATGGCAGTCCGCCTTCACTCAGGCGTCGCAGGGTGTCCGAGAGCTCCCGCTTTTTCTTCGCAATCTTCGCCACTTCAGCCTTGTTCGCGTCAATCATCTTACCGACGTGATTAAGCCTCGACGCAACATTGGACACTTCGCGCGCGAGCTCGTCGTCCACATTCGCATTCTTAGCCTCTCGCTCTGTCAGCACTTGCTGCTTGCTCGCAACGGTTGCTTTGAAGCTGGACGTGAACGCCGCTATCTCATCTTCATGGAACGTCAGTGGTCGCGAGTAGAAGCTGTGCTCGGTTCCGCACCGCGTTGCAACCTCGAGGAGCTCCTTGATTTGCTGCTCGCGGCTGTGAAGACGCTCGTCCAGCGTGCCCCTCGCCTTCTGCAGCTCGGCAAACGCAGCTTGAGCGGCTTTCTCCTCATGCTTCAGCGAGGCTTCTTTGCTCGCCAGTGACTCATATTCTGCCGCTTGCCCATTGAGGATACCTTCATAGTTCTGAAGGAGGGTCGCGAGCTCTTCGTTGGAGTCGCTCATCACCTGGTCGATCCGGTCGTGGGCAGACTTGACTACATCGCTCTTGGCCGTAATCTCAAACTGCTTGTCGCGCAGAGACAAGTGCAGCGCGTTGATCTCGTCTTCCAGCGCCTTCATTTCATCGTGCTTCTCCTCCGCGGACGCCAGCGCGCCCTCGGCGTCGTTCATTTCCTCGTCGATGGAGCGCAGTTTCTCCTTGGTGGCCTCGATCTTGTCCCGAACACCCTGCGCCAGCTTCATACGCGAGGATAGCACGTCGAGGTCTCGCTTGTAGTCCTTGGTGTCATCGAGCCGCGCCTTCTTGAGCTTGCGGATGGCCTCGAGCGCCTTCGTGTAGCGCGTGGCCTCGAAAATGCCGTCAAAGCGCTTCTTGAGCTCGGCTCCCTCGAGCAGCGGCCAGTTGGACTCCTCCTGGTGGCAGAAGATGACGCTCTCGAGGATGGCCTTGGACACGCCCAGCATCTCGGGGATGTGCCGGTCCAGCTCGCTGCACTTGTGGCTCATGCTCACCTTCTCGCCCAGGTCGTTCATGACGCGGATGACGCCGTCCAGCGCCTTGAACTTGAGCGCCGTCTTGGTCTGCTGCAGCTGGAACGTGCGCTGCGCCACCATCACCTTGCCCGCCTGGTTGCGGAAGCGCAGTCGGACGCTGGATCACCACGCGATGCCACCATTAGTTCGTTCGATCTCAACGTCCACACACTACTGTGCTAGTTTAACACGCGACCCACCTGGCCTTGACCTCGTTGGTGCCCGCGATCTTGGGGTCGTGGATGAAGCTCTGACCGCTGCGCGCGCCTGGCGGCAGCGCGCCCGTGGCCGCCACCTTGAGGCACTCGATGATGGTGGTCTTGCCGCAGCCGTTGTCGCCCAGGATGACCGTCAGCGGGTGGTAGAACTCGATGATCTCCTCGCGGTTTGGGCTGAAGCTGCGCACGCCGCGGATCGACAGCTTCTCGATGCTCGACATGGCCGCTTCCCCCTCCCAACCGCTTGCTTCTTCCTTGCTTCCTTGCACGCACCTTCCGTCCTTTCCCTGACTTGCACGTTGTATACAAAGTTGCCCCAGCTTTTTTTTTTCGCGCGCAAAGGGTTTACCAGGAGTGATGGTAGATACTGAGAGGTTACCGGTAAGTAAACGGTACAATCCGGTATTACTGCAAGGTGCACGGGTCAGTTGCGGGCCGCGTCGTTTCGCGTTCAAATGGACGCAAGCACGGAAGCGACCGACGCGTCGGTTCGGTGGGAAGCAGAACGAACTGCGAGCCACCCCCGGGCGACTCGCCTGGTACCAGGACGGACGCGTTTCAGGGCCTGTGACGTGCGCGACCTGCGACTGCGCCGAGTCCGTTCCGAGAGGGGGAAAAGCCCTCCAGGGCAGTAACAGCCCTCGTCGACGTCGGATCGAAAGGGAGAAGGCCGGCGCTTCCTTTAGACCCGTCGAGGTGGCGCACTCCCACAAGTGAATTGAACGCCCGCGTCCATGGAACGCGCGCGGTAACAGGCACACATAAAGCACGAAATGGACCGAGACGCCCAGCGAGCTGCCGGGGGCGCGAGGGAGCTCGCCTCGGCGCGGACGGCGCTGCTCAGCCCGCGCTACGATGTGGTTCCGTATCCGCGGGCCGGAAGCGGCACTGACATGCCTCGCAGATACAGCAACAGTAGCGAGGGGAGCGTGCTGCCGGCTCTGGCCCATGCTGTACAGCACCCACCGCCAGCGGGGCGCGCAGCCAGCCCGAACGCGTTCAAGCGGACGGGGTGGGCAACTTCGAGGTCGTCTCCGGGGGAAGAACCACTGTTTCCCGGTATCGATACTGCTCCGCGCCAGCGGTCGCGGCCGCTTCTGGATGATGAAGCGTCCATGGGGAGCGTGACCATCGATCCGGACTGGAACGCGTTCCAGCCTACGAAGCCAGCGCCTCGTCGCCCGGAACCTTCGAGCATATTGCGCGCGCTCTCGCCGCCGGAGACCGCGCTGCCTCAAGAGATGGAGCGAAGCCAGCTCGCGTACATGGAGCAAATGTACAACACGATCAACAAGCTGACCGCCGAGCTGGAGAAGGAGCGGCAGGACCGCGTGAGGCTCGAAGATCAGGCGATCATCAGCCGCCTGGTGACCGAGTCCGAATATGCGCCTTTGGACGCGATGAGCACTCTTACGCCGTCGATGACGGAGCTTGACGACACTGCGTATGGGTTTTCGCCGATGACTAGGAGCCCTGCAGCCTTCACCATGTCACCGCGGAGCTTGCGACCGGCTCCACCTCTGCCACATCAGTCGAAGCGCCCCATCGGAACTGGTGCCAGTGCTCCATCAATCCAGCTCGCAAAGGACCAGGTAGAGCTGTGTGCTGCGCTGGGAAAGAACGCAGAGCTGCGGATTTGGACGCAGGAGATGGAGCGAAAGGCCGAGAAGTCGTCGCAAGAGCTGGAGCACGCTCAGAAGCAGATGAAGCTGGCGGAGCGGCGCATCTCCAACCGCGGAGAGAAGCTCCGCGGGCTGCTAAAGGAGAAGATGCACTGGCAGAAAGAGCTGAAGGACATGCGTGACCAGGTCGTCGAAGAAAAGATGCGTCAGGTGGACATCTTCCGGCGGATGGAGGCCTTGAAGCGCGAGCACGCGGCGCAACTCGAGGAAACGGAGAGCACGCTGCGAGACGCCACCGCCGAGAATGAGGAACTTCGGGCACACGTTGCCGAGTTGCGAGCACAACAGACGTACCAGGCCAAGCGGATGGAGGAGCTGGCACGTCAAGCAAAGGAGGAGAAGGACAGCTTCACGGCATACATTGCAGAGACTCGCCAACGGTTTAAGGGGTGGAAGGAGAACGAGGCAAACGCGCTGCGCGTGGCGAAAGAACAGGCACTGAGCAACCTGAAGACGGAGTATGATCTCAAGATCGCGAGGCACCAAGAGGAGAAGCAGAAGCTGCGCGACAAGGTGAAAGACCTCGAGGTGTCGCTCAAACTGATGCAGAAGGACCGCACGCTGTCGCCTCTCGAGCTGAGTCTACGCAAGGCGACTATCCTGGGGAGTCGAGACAACGGCGGCACCCCGGAGGCCGAGCTGATCGAGTCCCACGCGAGGATTCGTGAGTTGGAAACCTTGCTGGAGCACTCGCAGGAGTACCAGAAGCGCCAAGACAACATCATCAAGGTGTCGGAGGCGACGATTTCTCGCTTGGTCCAGGAGCGAGAAGTCACCGCGCTGGAGAATCTGAGTGCGCGTCCGCTTACGCTGAGCTCGGCGTCGGTCGGAGGGGATGATCTCGCAACTGCTGGGTCTCCTCTCGTACCTCGATCGCCCCGGGACGTCCGCAAACCAAGTCAATACAGCAGCGCCAATATGGGGGGCTACGAGAAGTCAAAGAGCATCTCGCTGCCTCGGCCATCGCGATCATATTCCCCATCGAACTTTGCTGTACCTGATAGTGTTGACGGCGTCGTTGGACGAGCCTCTCCCCAAGAGCGCAAGTCGGTGCGTCCCGAGCCGTTGCGCATGTCGACCTTGGATGCGATCGCTCCGATTACTCCCATGGTGACTCCAAAGCCAATGGTTTCTGCTGCCTCACCGGCACAGGCGATTCCACCTCCGAACGAGGTTTCAAGCGCGAAAGAGCTGTATTTGGTGAGCGAGCTCGCTCGGCTTCGGGACGAGCTCGAACAGGTAAAGATGCGACAGATGCAGAGCACGGTTGCGACCCCGCAAACGGCGGAACGTATTGACGCTCGCATCGTGCCCAATAACAGCAATAAGGGCGGCAAACCACCATCAGTTGTCACCTCGGAGCCTCAAGACAGCGACGCAAAAGTGAGCCAGGCGTCGGAGGTCATCAAGGCCAGCGCAGCACACGATGCCGAGGCAAGTGCAGCGGCTGCAGAAGACAGCGACGAGACAATGCCGAGCGCGTTAGCCAGCGCTGCTGTCATTGAAAGTGAAGAGCCACATACCTCGACGGCCGCCGACGACCGTGACCCGAAAGACGCAGCACCCGCATCGTGCTCCGACAGTGTTCCAGACATCGGTGAGCTTGGAGACATGCACGTGGAGGAGCCCAAGGAAACAAACACCACTGCAGATGCACCTAATGCCGGAGAAATGGCTGATCAAGCTCAGTTATCTGAATCTTCAGCAAAATATGAAGCGGATGCACTCGAAGAAGTCCCAGGAAATGCGGTGGATACCCTTCACGCTAGCGCCTGCCATGTTGAAACACCAAGTCCGGCGGGATCAAAAGATAGTTATGTGATCGTGGAGTCCCAGTCTGCTGAGCATCGGGAGGAAGATATTGGCGCGGAGGCGTCGATGCACAGCGCCAGCAATCCAGAGCCAGCGATCCCTCTCGACATTGAAGCGGTCGTTTGTGCAGCTGAGGGTGCGGGAGCCGATCCGGAGGAGCCAGAAGAGGTCGATACTTCTGACGAGCATGCAGGCACGGGGGTGGTGGTGATTACGAGGACCTTCGAGGCGGAATCGACGTCTGTCTCCGGTTCATCTGATACAACGTCTACCAAGGAACCCAATGTGGTTGTGGAGGTGTCGGTCGGTGTGATAGAAGCTGAGACCACGAGTGGTGTTGATGTTGTGGACGCCATGGCAGCCGGTGGCGACACTGACGATGAAGCGCAAGCAGCGGAAGGAGCGGTCGACTCTGCATTATCAACAACCTTCTGTGAAATGGAGCCGCCGTCAAGCGACTTGGTCAGAAGAGAAGCACGATCGGGATCACCTGACCCAGCAAGTATGGTGGAATCGCTCAGCTTCCAAGAGGCGAGTGTTATTGGTGTGGGCATCTGCGCTGAAGAGAGGGAAGAGATATCAGCGTGTGTGAACGATGCTGGTAATGCGGATGGTGGCGGTGGCGCTGACATGGAGGGGGAGCCAGACACTACAGAGGCGACAATAGATGCAGTGCAACCGGAGACCTACAGAGATGAGGAAATCACGGAGCCTGCGGTGGCAGAAGCAAGCACAGAAAGCAGCGAAGCCACCGATGCTGGTGAAGCAGAAGAGCTGTCGACACTAGCGGTGGAACCTAAGGAGACGAAGCCTGCCGCAGAATTAGTTGCTGCTCGAGAAATCGGTTTAACGCTTCCGGCTACTGCACCGCCGTCAGCATCAACCGAAGAGCCTGCGCCAGTTACGACGATAGAAAAAGCTGAGTTGTCTGAAGCAACGACGGAGAAAGTCAAGGTTCTGAGCGTCATGATTGACCCAGACTCTGCCTTAGTAGTTGACAGAACAAGCCCTGTGACGGCCGCAAGTGCGTTGGAGACGGCTGAGTCCAGGTTAGAAGCTGCTTCCGAGGCCGACAGTTTGGTTGAAAGTGCGCCCTCGATGACGGATCCTATAGCCTCGGAAGCATCCGAGATGCGTGAGGCTCTGGAGGCGTACAAGTCGGCTGAAGGGCCAGAAATCGAACTCCCGGGCAAGGATATCGTCA
>JAADXW010000175.1:0-32979 GCA_023337975.1 Phytopythium ostracodes
ACCGAGCGGGACAAGCGGTCGATGGTTCATGCGATGTCTGAGGTGAGCGCCAGCGCCAAAAGCGTCGAGCATGCTTTAGGGGTGGACATGAGCTTGCGGACAATGCAGCGAGTTTGCTAGAGCGTGCCACGACTGAAGTTTAAGAAGATCTGCGCGGGTCCGGAGCTGCTACCTCGCCACTGGTGCGCGCGCAAGAAGTGGACCGACGACAACGAGGCCAAGACGAGCGCAGAGTAGTCCAAGGTGCTGCTCAGCGACGAGAAGAAGTGGAACCTAGATAGTTAGGGCGGCTTGCGACGACGTTGGGTCGACTCAAGGTGATCTGATCCTGTTGCTGTGCGACTTCACTCCAGTGACGGCAACGTGATGATCTGGGGCGGCTTTTCGGGGACGCAAAAGACGCGTCTCGAGTTTTTTAAGTGCAGCGTCAACTCCGTGAAGTACATTGCAACGCACCAGGAGTATTTGTAACTGTCGCTTAACGCAGAAAACCAAACCTTTCAGCACGACAACGCCCCTGCGCATGCCTCGCCAGCCACGAAGTGCTGGGTATCCAAATACAACGTCATCGTCATGAAGTGGCCAACGAAATCTCCGGACTTAAACGATTGAGAACCTCAGGGGGTTGATGAACTACCGTGTCTACTGTGAAGGATGCCAATTCTACTCGATCTCCAAGCTGAAAGAGGACGTGCAGAAGGCTTGGGACTCTGTGCCGGCTTCATACCTTGAAACATTCGTCAACTCGAAGCCCAACCGCAGCCAACTGGTAAAGGAATACTGAGGAAGATATATTTTGTGTTAGCAACGTTTTGTTTGGAACGCAATGCTTATAATACGAATCTGACCGACCGACACTTGATATGCCTTTGGCTTCAACTGTGTGTCCATTTTTTTTTCAGTATTGCTCAGTGAAAAATGCGTTTTTTTTTTGTTGAAAACAGTATCATTTGACAGCTCTTGTAATTAGCTATAAAACGAGGTCTTTGTCTCGTTCTAAAACGTATTATTGGCCTAAGTATTCTCACAAGTCACCGTTTTCACGTTTTATTGGCGCGCACTGTACATCAAGCCGAAGCGCTTTACCGCGCTCGCTCGCTGGTACGCCGACCGCTTGCTCTGCGCCCCTGTTGCGGCTCAGGATCAGGGCTGGAGCACGATACGGACGCGTACCTGCGTGCGTGTGACGATGAGCTTGCTTCAATGGTAAGAGCTCGTCAATTTGCGCGTGTTTGCCTAGCCGTATGCGGAAATGACCTTGATCTGTTCACCGTAGTGTACAGGCTAACTGGGATTGATCAATCTTTCTCGTGTCTCTTGGGCTGCGCTTTGACGTGTATTGTTTATACACTTGCAGACGCGACGCGGCAAGCCCCGAGCAGCGAGATGAGCCGCCCACGCGCTCACGAGACGGTGTCAACTGGTTGTGTGACCCGCTGCCTGCGCTGCTCCGTGTCGTGCCGGCGTGCCGGCAAAGGTCAGGACCTCGGTGGTTAGATGGGGCGCTGCAAACCCGGTCGAGCGTCGACCTAAACCGCAGCCATTAGGGCTCTCGCAAGGGGGTCCGCAGGTGGTTAGGTGGGTCGGCGCGTAACCGGCTAGCAGCGCTCGAAACCGCAGCCTCGTTGTGCTCAGGAGTCGTCGGGACCAGGCGGGGAGTGTGAAGCTGACATTCTCTTGCCGCACGTCCCGGCGGTCTCTCCAGGTTGGGCTCGGCCTCAATCACTGCCTCTCCATTGGAAGTGAGTGTGAGACTGGTCCTGACAGGGGCAGCAATGGTGATACATCGGATGGACCGCATTATTGTGGTGTGGAGGAGGGAGGGAGGGCCAACACCGTCTCGAGAGTGCGAGCGAGCGGTGCGGAGCGGATAGTGCGCGGACACTGCGTGATGGTGTTCCTGATGATGTGGCATTAACTGTTGTGTACTATGGCGTGCGTACTGTGCCGTACTTTATCTGTGAACGCTGCCGGTCAACGGCTGTGAGCTGGTCGGGAAGGCAACCTGACATCAAGTGGGCAAGTGATGGATTACTCTGCGGATTGCTGTGTTGCAGATGCCAGCGCCGGTCGAGATCGGAACCTGCAGCGTCTCCAGCAGGGCCACCAGTGTTGCAAGTCTCGGTTGAGGCCGTCGTCTGCTTCCTATCACCAGAAGCCGCGGCAACGAGCGTAGCCGTCGCATTACCGCCCGCGGAGGAGCAGTCGCCCCACTACGACCAGATGCTGAACGTGACCGCTCCGCGTCTCGCCGGTGCTCGTGAGCTCGCCGCCGCCGTCAAGATGACCAACAAGCTGTCGTACGAGTCGTTCTTGCAGATCAGATGCTCCCAGGGCTGGCTTTACGCGCACTGCAACGCGTGGTTCTGGCCCAAGCTGTATGTGAACGGCGGCCTCGTGACGGCGCTCGAGATGAGGCTCGAGATGAGACATCCGGCCGTTCGAGAAGATGATCGTCACTTATCGCCGTGCAACGAACGCGTCGAGATCGTGGCCGTGCCGCCAACTGTATTAGGCGACACAGCGCAGATACACATCGCTGACATGGACGTGCAGGCAGCGGGGTGGGACAACCCGCTCATTGCACCACAGTTCGTGCACGAGCCGGCCCAGTGCAAGAGCGAGCCCCAATCACGCGCGTCGCTGACAAGTCCATGATCTGATCAGAGCTCAGTGCTGCGTTTGCAGAGTCTGTGGAATCGAGATCGCCGCCATTTGCCAACTAGCGATCGTGGACCCGAAGCGCAAAGTACGGGTGCGCGGTGAAGCGCAACCTGTTCGCTCAAGTGGCTGCCGGTCGCGACACTCATCGATCGATGTCTGCTCGGCGGTGTTCCCCGTAATGCCTTCTCCATCCACGACCCTAATGCTTCGGAGGGGCGAAACGATTACGGTATGACGCGTTCCCCACCCGACCACATGATCAACGGCAACGATCTCGCGCGCGCTGTGTGCCGTCATGTGGCGTTCGAGGCAACACAACGCCATGAAGCCGAAGACCGAAGACGAGGCGCCAGAGACCAGGAGTGCCCCCGCCAAGCCATTGAACGCTATTTACAAGTCACAATTCGCGCGAGCCTCTAGCCAGTGGTTCTACTCTTTCCGCCAAGGTCGCCATGACGTCGAAGACCAGAGCTACGTCGGTGGCGCTAGCGGTCGAAGATTGTCTGGCGCTCTACCAGCTCGAAGCAGCTTGAAGGAGACGATCGACCTGCCTCAAGGAGTAACGAGGAGCGCGCTCCCTGGTATTGACGCGGCGCTGATGGGATCATCTGATGCCGGCTAAATCACGCTGATGAACGCCAGCGAAGTTACGCCTCCACAGGCTGAAAGCTCGGCGGCAAAATCCACGGAGGGTCCTGCTCATCAGCCACGGCGCCTTCCGAAGTGTGGCCCGGACAGTGCGAAGCGAAGCTTTCGAGTGTTAGTCATTCAACCGCCTGGACCTAAATCCCGCGGGCGACCTGATCAAATACGGCGGCGTCGGCGAGCAGCGTCGGCGAGCAGCGTCGAACGTTTGGGTCAGCCGAGGTTGATGCTTCTCGATGGTCAGACGAGCGGACTAGACGCACAGTCGATGAAGCGCATCGTTGACGGCGTCTGTTCGTATCGGCGACTCAGTGAGCACGATTGACCAACCAAACCAGGATGTGATCAAGGTCTTCGATCGCCTGCGGCAGCTCAAGTGAGGCGGTCAACCCGCGTTTTGCGGTGATAACGAGGTTGACTTCGACAACCTGAAGTGCGAAGCAACCGGACCGCTAATACCGCTGAGTGTATCGACTCTGCCGCTGGAAGCGGCGGACCACTGACTGGATTGACACCAAACCTTACAAAGAGCTGAAGCAGAGTGAGTGTAGTTTGGCGCTCGGCGAGGGTATGAAGAAGAAGGGAGACTGACTTCCATCGATGGACTTGGAGCCATCAAGGTCAGCGGTTACTCTGCGAGCCTGGCCAAGTGTTTCTCCGGCGTGGGCGTGACCCACCATCGTGCAGCTATCACTCCGTCGTCGGCGCTGTAGCTGTGATTCGAGACGACCATACACACACCGCCATGCCCTTCGCGGTGGGCTTCGTGCCCATGCAGAGCTTCCTTGGCTTCGTGAGCAGGGTTCTGTACCGATGATCGTCTCGCTCCTGGTAGTCGATGACGTACATCGACCAGTTCCTCGCACATGCGGCGCCAAGTGCGTGATCGTTTCGCCGCTGTGCTGCTGTCGAGGTCGGGTGGCCCACAGTGCGACTCGGCAGGACACTCACACCGCAAGCAACGGCTCGCTATCAAATCTTGAAGGCGTGGCGATGACCAGTACCCAAGCTTGGTGACAGCAGCTGCAGCCTCCCACGTCAAGATACTGCTCGTTTTTGTGGCTGCTGCTCCGATCTGGCGGCTAGATCCCCACGATCGACTGACCTCACAATGGCTGAAATGGCAAGTGATTACGGCGACGGTAGGGACAACGACGGCGCTGTCGCACGAACCGAGCGCGGTTGCACGGATAGAAGAGAGAAGAGAAGGGCATGGCGGTAGAGGCGGTGGAGGTGGTGGCTGCAGGACGAGTAGCACACTTGGCTCCGCTGCTAACCGTATGCACCCTCAAAATCTTGAACAACGAGACCAGCTCTTGGGATCCTACTCGACAGCAGAGGTCGTGTACATCGACAGTCGCTCCGGCATCAGGAGTGGTTCCGGTCGCGACAAACGGTTCCTCAATACGTACCCCAAGGCGTCATCATCGTGGACGAATAGTCACAGTCCAAAACGTGGGCAAGCACCAGCAGCGCCGGACCACCATGCCCATGAAAGAAGTTGCAGTCACTCAGTGGACTCATAACGCGGTGCTCGTGGGTGGCTAGAGGCTCCATCCGCGCCCATACTGACCGCTACAGGCGCCCATCAACTGCTAGGGTTTCGCTCACTGCTGCAACGTCAAGATCGTGGTCTCATGCGTCTTGCTGTGGAGGCAGATCGGTGTCGCCACGTTTGCGGGTGTCACCGTAATTGCACCGCTGATCCCGGTGAAGGCGCTCATCGCCAAGTCCATGCGCGCCCTGCAGCAGAAGCCCATGAAGGTCAAGGACGAGCGCATCAAAATCTGACATGAACTACTCGGTCAAGTGCTCGGCAAACGCTGACACGATGGACAACCCGTTCGTGACCTTCCGGAAGAACTCCGAAGATTACAGTCTGCCACCACAGCAAGTGAAGCGCTACAAGCCTATCTCCGCGGCACCACGCGGCGATGCTGCATGCGCACAAGGGAAGCGACACGCTTTCTAATGGACTTGCCGCTGTCTATCACGGCCCTTCCGGTTTCTGTACCTCTAGGAAATTTAACAGCATCGGCCAGGATGATTTCGGCGTCGGTGAGGGTGCCCATCATGATGGGGAAGCTCAAGCTGACGGAATTGTTAACGGCGGCGGCGTCGACATTGGCGTCCCACTCGCCATCTTGGACGACGCCGGCAGCCCTTCCGCGCCCTTGGCGTTGCTTGGAACGTTGACCGCCGCCTCGTCATCGTCACTGTTCTCGGGCATGGCCACCTCTACGAATGCCTTCTTCTTCTCCTCCTCCTTAGCCGCCAGCTCCTGCATAAATCGCATCTCCTGTTCACATTAGTCAGAGCGGCATCGACGAGAGGGGCGAGGACGACGAAGTATTGGCGGAGGAGGGGTTCGCCGAGGACAACGTCGAGATGGCCGACGAGGACAAAGACGACGACGAGCTGGACTTGGGCAAGGAGGACATTGAGATTCGCTCCACGGGCGCTGTCATCCTGGTCGCCAACACGGAGGAGGAGTTTAGAAACCTCAAGGTACGGGTCTATGGCAAGGAGAACGGAGCGCTGTAAGTGCTCCACGAGATCAACCTACCTACGTTCCCGCTGTCGCTAGCGTGGGTGAACTGCGCGTCGTTGCCGCTCGAGGCCGGCAAGGGCCCCGTGAACGACAGCTTCGTGACCGTCGGCACCTTCAAGGGACATCGAGACCTGGAAACTGGAGTTGCTGCTCGGCGGGGAGGAGCGAGAAGCTGCGTGACGTGGCCATGACCTCATGTCGTTTGACCGGGGCAGCAGCCACCGCAACCTGCTTGCCCGTGGCTCGGTCGACTCGACCATCAAGGTATGTGCACCACAATATGGCTTCAGCATCTATTCATGGCTACACTCATCCGTTTCAACCAACGTTCGATGATATATTTGTGCAGCAATGACGGCGAAGTTATGGCCATGGAATGACGCGGGAACTCGCTCTTCTATCGGTCAGCTACCACCGTGGTGATCGATACGCTCACTATCAATTATCTCAGCCATGGAGTCGCCTCCAGCATGGGCAATGAACGACGGGTACGGCGCGTTCGACGAGAGCTTTGCGTGTTGCGGCGGGTGCTCGTCGCACCTGCGTGCCGACGCGTACAACGACAAGCTCGCGACGGGCGCCAAGATCTTCGTATGGGACGTCAAGCTCAAGATCGACCCAGCACAGTCCTGCTTGCTCACGTTCCCGTATGACCGGGCGCGCAATGAACAAGTCGGCGAGCGACGCGTGCGCAGCGGCCGACTGGTCGGGTCGACGTACCCGATCGACCACGACTACGACTTCCACTGCTGCGAACAACGCGGGCAGTGCCGTCTGCAGGAAGAAGACGCGTCCGGCGCGTGTCACTGCGTCAAGCGGTGGAGATTCACGGGTGACCACTGCCAGTACAGCAGTACGTATCGCGCTCACGACTGTGGACGGAGTGCAGCACACTGAGTGATCTCATGCATGTTAATCTCGCAGTCTACGAAGCGGCTGCGGCAAACAACACCGCCATCTTCCCAGCGCATACCAACCTGACCAGCGTCGAGACGCTGCTACCGGATTTGCGCGGCTTCCTCCTCGCGTTCGACCACCAAAAGGCCATCGCGGACTGGTCTTCGTCCGACTCTGGCCCCGATACTACTTCCTTGCTGGATGCGCTCGAGACCGGAACGTATCGCCAGTATAGCTGGTCTGCGAGCGTCTTCTTCGTCGTCATCGCCACCGCCGTGCTGCTTTCGTTCGTGCTTCACCTCACGTGGACGGTGTGCTGCTTCTCGTGCGGCTGCCGGAAGCGCGACCCAGCCAAGCGGCAAAAGATCTACGCCAAGTACCAGAAAATACTGTGGGGGCTGTCGATGGTGATCAGTTTTGCTGTCGCGGTTGCCGCTGCTGTGTGGACGTTCCTGGTTGTCCACTCAGAGGTCAGCTCACTCACAACCGAAGCGGTTGCAGCCATTAACGATACGCTCGTCGCCAACATCTCGGAGTTTGAGACGGCGTTCTTGATGCCACTGGATGGAGTGGTAGCCAACGGGTATCAGGATTCAAGCGGACACCAAACGTGGTTAAAAGATCTTCAAGATGCGGCGGTGAACGACCTCGTCAGCCACATCTTCCTCGAGAACCAGAGCTATGCGCATGACGCCGTCAGCGAGCCCGTGTTCACCATCGTCAGCTCGCTTCTCAACTACTCGCTGCTGTTTCCAACCGCAGTCGACAATCTCACCGACTGCGCCACCATGGACATCATGCCGAGCGTCGTGTCCAGAATGACCATTGGGGGGGAAACGAGCTGTTTCAAATGCAAGGCCTGCGCCTTGATCACAGGTGTGGTGGACGCGACCATCGACTATTGGCGGCGCAACCCGTTCCAAGTGCAGATGGACATGCTTACGTCCCAGCGCCAGCTACGAGACTTTGGGGAGTCGAGAGCGTCGTTGGAACCAGCGATTCTCGCGTTCCTTGATCGTATGCACTCGTCTGCAAGCAGCGCAAAATCTCAGTCGCAGCGAATAGCCGCGCGACTGGATGAGATCGTGACGCAAACGCGGCAGCTAACCATGTACGCGTTGTTTGCGCTGCTGGGACTTGGAGGCGCGACACTTGTGCTGGGATTAAGCGGCTTCGTTCACGGTATCCTCACCAACAAGCGAATCCTCGCCCGGTCCACATGCTGCATCGCCGAACTCACCGTCTTGCTGGCGATTGTTCTCACGGGCGTGCTGTACGCGATCGTGTGGATGAGCCACGACGGCATCCTCGTCCTCCAGTTGCTCAATGAGAACATGCCGAGCTTTGTGTCGCCTGCAAGCACAGCTGAAAACCTGCAGTCCATCCTCTTCGACCGGAACCTCGTCGAAGCCAACGGGATGAACGCTACTCTCGCGTTCAGCGATACGCTCCGTGTGCCTCCGTTGCCGACGCCGGCGAACGACAATCCTGATCGACTCAACATCTCCCAGTTATACTATCTGACGTCGCTCTTTGCGCTGGAAGAGGCTACGTCCGACATCCCGACGGCGTTGGTCTCGTTCTTTGAGTGGAGCGAGGAGTTCGTGGAACTGCGGCGCGAACTGCTGATGACGCTCGCGTTTGGAAACGACAGCGTCCGGTCACCTTACAACCAGACAATCCACCAAGACCTACTGAACTCGACCATCACAGCGTTTGTCGACCCGGATCTGGATTCACAGCCGGCAACGGAGAGCGACCTCTCCGAGATCCAGCAAGTGTTCAACGCGAGCTGGCGTGGTGTGGACGATGCCGGTGTCCGCCAGAACGAGCAGATTGCGGCTGCGTGGTACGTTCTGGCGCGGCTCTACGTCCAAAGGCAGCGCCTCGAGGACTACATTACCACCGTGCACGACATCATCACCAGCGTTCATCCGTTGCTAGGTGAGAGTGGTGGTTTGCTGCTGCCCTGATGTTGAGTTCTAACGTGATGTCGCTGACGGCAGACGAGTTGATCGCGCTGACCACGGTGATGGAGGACGCCGAGTTCCAGCTCAAGGCACCGGTAGAGTTCATGGCGGACGCGATCCGCCAGACCAAGATCAGCGACTGCTCCTTCGACGGCAACTGCCGTACGTCGTTGGTCACACTGAACGACCTTTGACTCATCGCTGACATGCTGTGCTCATTGACCAATGCAGGCTGGTTCCGAGACGCCGTCAACGACCTGTTCCGCGTGTTCCAGCAGCTAATAACGCGCATCGAGCGCGCGACCATCTCCTGCGCCATCAGCGCGGTCGGTTTCCTCCTCGGGGTCGTCTTCACTAACGGATTCGCCACCCGGCTGCGGCGGAACGTCGTCAAAGTGTACAGCGGCAGGTGAGGTGCCGCTTGGTCGGGGCAATGAGCACAGGAGCGTTCTATCAGTCGACTGTCGAACAGCAGGGCACCCATGCAACAGACGAAGCACCGAGCGGAATAATCGATGCGAGGATCGACTACATAGGTAATGGGTGTTGCCATTGTGTGCCCATGCAAGCCACGCTGGTCAAAAATCCAGAGTAATTCAGGGTCCCGCATAAGCTCTGGATTTCTCAACTTGCGCGGATTTTTTTTCGTTTCGGTGAGGGTGATCAGCAGCGTGTCCCATACATTTTCCACCAATCCGTTTCTATAATACGAGGGTTACGCATGTTATCGACCAAATGAAATGCAAGAAAAAGAGAGAACCCGCCGGATTTTCCGCTTCTCTTTTTGCTCTCATTCTGTGGAATTTGGTCGGACCAAATTGGTCAGCCACTTCTTCCGCAGCAGGGTTGTGAAAAGACCAGATTTTTCAAAGTGGAGGGTGGGTTTGGTGATGGTGCTGGGTGGGTGCGATCGGATGTTTTGGGCTTAAGGGTAGTTTTTTTTTACTTATCTTTTGTATGGACGATATACGAAACAACGAGTTCAAAGAAGACCAGTCTTACACATACATATATGACCACGCAGAACAAAATGTTAGTACTGAACCATTGACACTTTTCGAGAAAAACGACTGTTCAGTTTGCCCATCATGCTTCGCACTTAAACGAGTTTTCGAGATCATCCATTTTGTAGCTTGCCCAAAACAAAGAACATATGGAAAGGCCGGCTGAAAAGTGTGTTTTATGGCGAAACTATCCAGGATTAGAGATTGAAACTGCGCCCAATCGACGCAGCGACCCAAACTAGTCCAGACTGGGTATAATGTCTTTTAAGTTTTTCCAAAAATCTGAATGAGATAATTTTTGTGATAATTTGTATCTTGGCAGAAACTAAATCTTGGTCGACGACTGTCATACCAAAATGAAGCGAAGACACTGAATTTTCTTTTGATGACGTTAAATCCAGAGTTTTACTTAGGTTCATAACTAACATTATGTTCTGCGTGGTCGCATTTGCTTGTTGTTGGCAGGTATCGTCGACCCAGTTTATCCCAAGGCAGGTGGGTGGATAATTGGTTTTAACCACTACCCAGAATAACCCCGCAAACTCTTTTACAACACTATTCCGCAGCATGAACCCCAGCGCGAACTGTTACGCCGGCAACTACGGCGCCGACCCGTCGGTGGCGGCGCGAGCGCGAGCGCTGTCGTCCCCTTCGGCGCCTCCGGACGACGGACACACGTCTCTGTACCCGTCGCTGCCTCCGGATCCGTACGGCGGCGGCATTCGCGATTCCTCCCGCTCGCTGCCGACCCACCCGAGCGCCATGCAGCAGCCCCCATACCAACAGTATCAGCAGCAGCAGCAGTACCTTCCGGAGCAATACGGCGGCGCCGTCGGCTCCAGCATCCCTGTGACTGTCCGCCCGACCGCTGCGGGCAGTCCGGCGCAGCCCAGCGCCTTCTCTGGTCAGCCTGCGGCTGGGTACGGCTACAACCCACCGTCGTCACAGCCGAGAAGCAGCTTCAATGCGGCCGGAAGCAGCTCGTTCGCGGGTCCCTACGCTCCTCATCAGCCCCAACCGACTGTGAATGCGTCGTCGACGCTCCACGGCGGCTATGGACCCGTCCAAGCCATGAGCTCATCGTCCTTTGACCCCAACGCGTTGGCGGGGAGCCCGTCGAGCGTCGTGGAGCTGCGGTTCCGATGCAAAGGACTCAAGAAGGCGGATCTGCTCTCCCAGTCGGACCCGTTCGTCGTCCTGTACTTGCAGGACCAGAACGCGCGCGGCTGGCGGGAGGTCGGACGCACTGAAACGGTACGCAACACGGCCGACCCGTCGTTCACGACCGCGTTCCAGATCGATTTCTTCTTCGAGGAGCTCCAGCGACTGCGCGTCGAGGTGTTCGACCGGGACAGCTCGTCCGAGAGCCTCACCGCGCACGACTTTCTCGGCTGCGTGGAGCTGACAATGGGCCAGCTCATGGCGGCGCAAGGCCAATTGATGGTGCTGGCGCTGCTGCGCGATGACAGCCGCCGCCAGTCGCATGGCGTCTCGGGCCACGTGGTCATCTCAGCGGAGGAAGTCTCCACTTGCGCCGACAGGATTCGCGTCCGGTTCGCAGCGTCCAAGTTGGACAACAAGGACGGGTGGTTCGGCGCGTCCGACCCGTTCCTCAACATCTACAGGCTCCGCGACGCCTCGAGCGATCCGTCCTCGCAGTCCGCAGCATGGCTGCACGTGTGGAAGAGCGAGGTGGTCATGGACAATCTGAACCCGCGGTGGAAGCAGGTGACGTTGAACGTGCAGACGCTGTGCAACGGCGACCTGTCGCGCGTGCTGAAGCTTGAGTGCATGGATTGGGAGAAGAGCGGGCGCCACCAGTTGATTGGCAGCGCCATCGTGAAAGCGGGAGAGCTTGTCGCGGGTGAGGCGCGTAGGTTCGAGCTTATCAACAGAGAGCGGCAGCTGAAGAAGGGCAAGCGCTACAAGAATTCGGGCGTGCTGTTGATCGAAGAGATCGAGTGTTTCCGAGAGCACACGTTTGCTGAGTTCCTGCGTGGCGGGTGCGAGATCAGCCTCATTCTTGGCATCGACTACACGGCGTCCAACGGCGCGCCATCCGACCCGTCAAGTCTTCACTACGTAGGCGCCTCTCAATATGGGCAGCTGAACGACTATCAGGCGGCGATCACCTCGGCCGGCGCGATCCTCGAGCCGTACGACTCGGACCGTCGCTTCCCCGTCTACGGCTTTGGTGGGATGGTCAACAGCGCCGTGAATCACTGCTTCCCGCTCACGTTCGACCCGTACCAGCCTGAGGTGGAGGGCGTGGGCGGGATCCTTCGCGCGTACGCTGACTCGTTTCAGTTCGTGCGACTTCACGGACCCACCAACTTCGCGCCGCTGGTTCGTCAAGCGGGGATGATCGCGGCCCAGTTCTCGAGCGCGGAGGGCAGCCTCAAGTACTTTGTGCTGCTCATCATCACGGACGGCGCCATCATGGACATGCAGCAGACGATCGACGAGCTGGTGCAGGCGTCGTTCCAGCCGCTGTCCATTGTGATCGTCGGCGTCGGCAACGCTGACTTTGGCGCGATGAACGCGCTGGATGCCGACGGCAAGCTGCTGGTTGACTCGAGGCGGGTGCCGGCCGCGCGGGACATGTAAGTGGCTGCTCATGGAGGTATATACCAATGGCGGAGGATCTAACTTGCTGATATTGCCGCAACAGTGTGCAGTTTGTGCCGTTCAACCAGTTCCGCAGCAACCCGGCGCGACTCGCCAAGGTGTGTGGGCTCTTGCTGCATTGCCTAATGTGATCGCTCGAACTCGCTAACGCTATCTCTCGGCTTCCCTGCAGGAAACGCTGGCGGAGATCCCGACACAGCTGCTGCAGTACTTCCGCATGAAGAACATCCAACCGCGTGCGCCGCTGCAGCGGATGGCAACCGACATGCTGATCGGGAGCCGCACCAACAGCGTGAGCAGCCGCACCATGAGCATCAAGTCCGCCTCAGGCTCGGTCCCCGGCTCGGGCGCGCTCCGCTTCAACCCCAACGAAGTCTAGAAGATGCGGAGCGACACCGAGTGGGTGCATTGGACAGGTTGAAGTCGCTCTGGCGAAGGTTTTAGACGTGATACGAGCCTATTCGGCATAATTTAAATTTACACCACCAACAGCAGGGCATGCGAGGCTATAAATATTTGTTGCCACCGTGATTGCAGTTGCTCGAGTTGGCAGGCATCACCACCTTCACAGTCTTGTCAAGTTGCCTCGCCGCTCGATGCTGACACATGGACGGAGTGCTTCTCAACTGGCCAACTGCCGGTGCTTGGTCTGCTGCTGTCGCAGTTGTGATACTCGAGGACGTCCTCCGCCTTGCATGTGATAATCACGTGTGCGCTTTCAGCTGCCACTGCGATCGTACCTCCAAGTTGTGACCAGCATGGTCGAGGTCTTCATTCTCAGGTCAAGAGGAGCTCGCCTTATGCACCATCGATGGCAGGAGTGGAGCTGTAGTGTTAGCCTGTGGGCATCGCCCTTCCAGCACCTCATTCCCAAATTTGCGATAACAAACCCAAGCAAGCGCCTAAGCCCACCTAAGCAGCAGCATGAAGATTTCAAGCCTGCTCCTCGCGAGCTCCGTCTCGCTCGCGGCCCTCGTGATGCCGTCCGTGTTTGCACACCGAGCTTTTCGTGAAGCGTTAGCGGCCTCGTCGTCACTCGCAGACCTCGTCGTTGCAGGCTCTCTCGACTCTGCAGATGCAGGCGGTCTCCAGCCTGAGGACCCCGCCGACCCTGACTCCGTGGACGCCGGCGACTCGTTCGACTCGGTCGACTCGTTCGATGCGTCGCTGGTCCGCCCCATCGCGCCCAACTTTCGGTTCGAGCCCCCTTCCGGTGACAAGACCCGTGTGGAACCTGTTGATCTTCCTGCCTGGGACCTCGCACAGCAGTCGTCCGGCAAGAAGTTTCGCGGACCCGAGCCTGACACTGAAGCGTCGACGCCGACCGTCGTCATCTCGACGACCACGGAGCTGCGCGGTGACTGGAAGGCTGAGCCCAAGCACGAGCCGACGCCACTCGTCTTCGATTCACGCCGACATTTCAAGGGCTAAGGCCAAGATGAAGCTGGTGGCTCGGCATTTTTCTGTCGTTGTTCAAGACGTATCCGTTGGGTGGGAGTAGCGTACGAAGCCGTTGAGTGATGTAGAGTGGAGTTCTAGATGTATACCAATGCCATCAAGTCCTTGTGAGCCAAATACAAGCGTGATGGAGAATCCATTTGCTGCCAGTAATAAGGCATCTCACTCTGGAAAAGCGACGGAAAGGTGTTGGTCTTCGCCGCATGGTCCAAAATTACCACCACCGCTTCAGAAATAACACCGGAACGGACGAGAAGACACGCGTTGACTCACTTGCCTTGTCCGTGTGCCTGTTGGCCAAATTGGGACGCGCGAGCACCTCACCAACGCCTAAACCAACGCCACAGGGTAGCAGTCACGCTCGAGAGAAAGAGAAAAAAGAGAACGAGCGCACGGGTTGGAAGCGAGAGCGTCCGGGATGGAGTCGGTCCGTTCGGTGCCTGCTAATCCATGTCTAAGCGCTTCAAAAGTACTTACCACGCTTCTCCTCATGCAGACCGTGAACGCCACCTCGGGTGGCTCGGAACCTGTCGGAGTTCACATGGTGAACATCGTGGAGGAGTCGGTGAGTTGGTTGATCATTCTGCGCGTGCTTTCTCTAGTTAATGACAGAACTCACTCTGTTATTTCCCTTCCGACAGCCAAAGCACACGCACTTCCGCAAGCAAAGCTCTGGCAATAGCAGCAGTAGCAGCAGTAGCAGCAGTAGCAGCCATATTGCGTCCCGGGAGTCGCCGATCCGACGCGTACGCTTCAGTCACATCGGTATTACGCTCCAATTGATAATCTGACTCCGATTTGTTGCTCAATGTGACGCAGTCCATGTTCGACCTGCCCAAGATCTCGGGCCCTCGCCGAAATGTGCCGGGCGTCGCGGCCAAAGGTATCGTCCAGGGCGCGGAGAAGGAGAAGAGTGCGTCGAACCGTTCCAACTTGGTCGCGCTGCTGCTGGTGCTTTCGTACATTGGAGTAAGCATCCTCGTGTTCCACTTCGTGGAGGACTGGTCCATCGTGGACTGCGTCTACTACGCCATGGTGATCGTCACGACCGTCGGCTACGGCGACGTGATCCCCGTCACGACTGCAGGCAAGGCTGTGACCATCTTCTTCGCCTTCTACGGCATCTGCACCATCGGTATCGCGCTCGGCCAGCTCGCCTCGGTGTTCCTCGAGCGCCAGAAGAGTGTCGCCAAGCAGGCCACCAAGACTCTGCTCCGCACCGTCGATGACGCGGCCACGACGACCGCCGCCGCCAAGGAGAACGCGCTCGTCGTCAAAGTCTCCTCCAAGTCGGCAAAGAAGCTCAAGAAGAACCAAAAGGCCAACAAGCCGCTGCCCAAGTGGGTGCGCGTCGTGTTCTCCGACGGCAACAAGGCCATCGCGCAAGGCCTCATCCCTATCTTCGTGTCGATCGGCGCCGGGCTGGTCGTCGGCGCGATCGAGGGCTGGCCCGTCCTCGACTGCTTCTACTACTCGATCATCACCGTCACGACCGTGGGTTTCGGGGACCTGTCGCCAAAGTCCGAGGGCGCGCGCATCTTCGCCATCTTCTTCCTGCCGCTCGCCGTCGTGTCCGTCGCGCACGGCGTCGGCTCGGTGCTGGAAGAGATCAGCAAGCGCAAGGTGCTCAAGACCAAGATCAACATGAAGGAGCTGCTCGACATGGACGCCAACGGCGACGGCAAAGTCTCGCAGCTCGAGTACCTCTCCTACATGCTCGTGAAGCTCAACAAAGCCGACCAGGACGACATCGACGGCATCCTCGCGCAGTTCCGCAAGCTGGACTGCGACGGCAGCGGCGAGCTCGACCGCGACGACCTCGAGCGGCTCGACAAACAGCTCCAGAAGCAGGAGGCGGCCGAGAACAAGTAGAGTCTGGGTCCTTGGTGCGATCACACTCACCACCCGCGGCCATGATAACTTTCTACATGTATAAACGCCATTCGCATTCATCACACATGGGCGCACGCCAACTCGGTGGTCCTCTGTATCACTATCTACCTGTACTCGGCGGGTGGATCGATGGGGAAGAGGTCACGCTTGTGCCGCGGACGCCCCGGTGTCGCGGCCAGCCACGAGGCGACGGAGTACGGGTTTAGGTGCTGCTGTTGGCTCGGATCCAGGCCTGCTCGCTGTTCGGCATCCACGATTTGCTGCAGCTCATGCCAGTCGTACTGCATGTGGCGACCCTGCTGCTCGTGGTGCTGTTGGTCGCTTCGGTACGCGTTGTAAGCATCAATGTCGCCGATGAGCGACTCCTCCGAGATGCGCGCGTTGCTAAAGACGGCGTCGAGCTCGCGCACGTCGCGCAGCAGCCTGGAAAACACCTCGACATAGTCCAGGCGGAACTCAAAGTGCACCACGCGGTGCGTGCGCGTGTCGAACGTGAACTCGTACTCGCCCTCGCCCTGCAGCGTCGAGCCCAGCAGCTTCGACACGATGCGCGGGTGGTCGCGCAGTAGCTGCGGGAACACGGCCTCGATCATGTCGAGCGTCACTAGATGGCTGTACGTCGCGCGCGAGATGACGATCGAGTAGTCGTTCACCGAGACCACGCGACTGCTCGTGTAGCGGAACTCGAGCCCGGTCTGCGCGCGCGTGTAGCGCTTCCACTGGTCCAGCAGCACGTCGAGCCCCGTATAGCGTCCGATGCGCAGGTTGTCATCCATCATCTGCAGCAGGAACTGCCGCGCATCGAGCGGCGCAGCCACCAACGCGCCTTCTTCCGGCGGGTGATAGCCGCGCTCGAACACGCGGTGGTACTCCATGACGGTCTTGACATACCGGCCGTCCAGGTCGTCCTGCCGGTTCAGCGATCGCGCCGCGAGCAGGTCGCGGTACTCGCCCAGCGAGCGGATCTGCTGCTGTACGTCCTGGATGTCCAGCTGCAGGTTGTACAGCTGCGAGCTCTGCGAGTCGCGCGTGCGCCACTTGAGCTTCTTGCGCCGCGGTCTGGCCGAAGTCGTCGCCGTTGTCGTCAGGGCGGCCGCTGTTGCAGGCACGATCGGCACGTGCGGCGCGACGCACATGACGCCGTCCGAGCGCACGCGCAGCGCCGCGGACGCCTGCCGGCGCTGCGTCATCCTATTTGGATGGGTAATAATAAGGGCGCCCGCGTGAGCCTCAGCGTCCACGACGCTTAGTGGCAGCAGGGAGTGCCGCATCTCGTCCCCCGATCGCGTTCTCCGCCGGGTTGTCGGGATTGTCGCGCGCGCTGGTTCCCGCGGGGCGCGCCCAGTCGACTCACGCGCGGCACGTTGCTCCTTCTCTGTCTCGTTCTCCTCCTTCTTCTTCTTTGGGCCGGCTCCGTCTGCTCTGCGCGCTGCTTCAGCGCGACAGAGAGGCCGCAGCGCCGCGAGCGTCGACGCCTTCCGTTTCCTTCTTCTCGCTTCTTCGCCGCGTCCGCTGCGGGACCTGTCCGTTTTCTTAACACCATCGGAGAAAATTAACAAACGCATTTCAGTACATGAGTGAGTAAGCAGTCCGTAAAACGCAAAGTGCACTGAAATGTGTTAGGATCGAAGGCTATCGAAATTGAAGTTGCACGGTAGAAAGGTCCACGCGGGATGCGCAATGAGCAACAGTTGGGTCTTTGGATGATTGGGTCATTGGGTGGCTTCACTCGGTCGTATACTTCCTACGTTCACTGTACTGTACTGTAACCAACCAAACGTATCCCCTCCTCCCCAGTTCCGAGGTCGGCGCGGATGGAATGGACGCGGAAAACGGCAGGCTTCCCAGGCGGACGGCGTGCCGTTCGCGGTCGCTGGCGACCTGCTGGCGCTCCCGCGCTCCTCTCCAACGCATCGCGCTCGTCCCTGGGCCGGCTCCGCGGCGTCTAGCACCTTCCTCCGTCCGCGGTCGTCGCTCTTCCGTCCGCTTTACGCGCCCCCGGCGCTGCCTCGCGTTGTGCCGACGCTTTAGCCAAAGTTGAGAGACAACGCGCCCCCCATCTGCGGCGGCGCGTCGTCTCGGTGATGAAAAGAAACACTCGAGAGGTATCGAACGAAACGACAGCAACGCCTTTGTGCGGGAGCGGGGGCGACGCAGGGGGAAGCGCGTTCGGTGGACGGGAGGCGGCAACAGACAACGGACACGGAAGGCGTATTTTGGCGCTACGGCTGCGTCCAGTGGCGAGTGCGATGCGTCCTCATCTCTCCAAGCCGTGGGGTGGTGCTCGGTCTCTCCGTGGCGATGATGCAAGTAGTAAGGCCGCTTTTAGACCCCGCTGTTTGCTGGGCGTTCCCCCCGCTGCAACGCGGGGGTCGAACCCGCGGGCGCGTGTCGGTCCATGACGAGAAACCATTGCAGAAGGTATCATGCACTGGAAGCTGAGCGCAAAAGACGGAGAGACAACCAAGTACACCCACTTCGGAGAAGAGAGAAAAGGAGGATCGCGTCGGCCTCGTGACGGGAACGGGATGACAAGGACAACCAACGCGCGGACGCTCTGTCCGCCACCAAATGCTGCGCCTGGCTGTGTCTCTCGCTGGCGCTCTTCTTGCCGAGGACGTCGACGATGGACCGCCGGCGCGCGGCGCTGCTGGTTACTCTACACTTGATCTGATTCCAATCGGTCGCTCGTGAGCATGTTCATGTTGCGTTGTAGTGCAGATGAAGTGGTCCAGCGTCGTTCTATCGCGTGCATGAGAGTCCCGTGCCATGCTCAAGCGAAGACCGCTAACCATCGAGCTGTATCGATCCCCGTTGTGCCCTTTCGTTTCCTTCATCCAGGAGCGGATCTCGTCGAAGCGTCACGACCGCCGAGCAGCGAGAAACGCACTAGTGGATCCCGCCCCCGACCTCTCGTTGGTGTCTCAGCCGCCGCCGTGTCCCGCGTCCTGCTTTAGTCGTATAAACAACCCGAGGACGAGAGCGATCTTCCCAGCCAACCCAACGTGATGAAGAGCGCGCGCGCCGCGGATGAGCAACCGCCGCGCATGTCGTTCGTCGAGAGCTTCACGCAGCCCAACGCGACCGACGACCTGTACTGCGACGACGACGACGAGAACGAGAACAACGACGACGACGAGAACGAGATCAACGACGACGACGACGCCTCTGACGACGACGGCAATGAGAAGCAGCCCTTCGTTTCGTCTTCTACTCCAGTAGAGCAGCACCGCCGACCGAGTTTGGTGATCGCGGGCGACGCCCAGGCGCTCGAGAGCGTGCGCACGGTGCACTCGCCCAAGTCGCAGCGAACGAGCACGATATCCCCTCGACCGTCCGTGACGACGGAGGCGGCATTCTCCTCCGCGTCTTCTGCTCAAGCAGCGTCACCGAAACTGCCGGCCTCGCATACGGTGCCCTCACCGATCAAACCGTCCCAACCAACGACTGCAATGACGACTCTCGGGGTGTTGAGCACGCCTGATCGGCGCGGGTGGCGAGCGGTGTGGGCCGCAAAGCTGGCGGGCACAGTCAACCGCCTGGATCTACTCGCATCCATCGCGTTGTTCGTGTAAGTAAGCGCTGGTCTGCGACCATACCGGGAGTGGATATCCAGCTCACTCGTGTCTTGTTTGGGATGCACAGCTACTCGTACCACGACTGCCTGGACGAGCAGGACGAGTGCCACGAGGAATGCCTAGCGGATCCAGACACCTCGCTCCCTCTGCCCTTGACCATGGCCGGCACGGCAGTCGCCATGTTCGCGGTCTATGGTCATTCCCGACCGGCCGCGCTGCTCGAGTGGGCGCAAACCACCATGGCGGTCTCCTGGATCCAGCGGGTGCGCTCTGACCACGTCCAGGCGCTCATCTTCCCGTCGTCTAACGACTGTGGTTCCTTCTTATAAACTGTAGATGGCTCCACTGCTGTCGGTGGCGCTGGTGGCGTCGCATGAGCTGCATCTGACGCTGGTGAGCGACGGAACCGCTGCGGCACTGGCAGGTTTCCTTGTGTGCCGCCACCGCCATCGCTACCACCGCGACGGCAACGCGTGGTGGACGCTCGCGTTCCTCATCGTTGCGCTATGCACCGGCGCTGTGGACGTGTTCGCGGCAGGCAA
This sequence comes from Phytopythium ostracodes, assembly GCA_023337975.1. Classification (NCBI taxonomy): domain Eukaryota; phylum Oomycota; class Peronosporomycetes; order Pythiales; family Pythiaceae; genus Phytopythium; species Phytopythium ostracodes. The sequence continues at coordinate 19,831 of JAADXW010000175.1, forward strand.
CGGAGCCATCATTGAACCCGTGAGCGTTCTTGTCGGCGTTGCCGTCGTGGTCGTGGCGCACGTGATCGTGTCCACAACCAGGTCTTTCGCCGGCTTGGACGACGACGTGGTCAGTGACGACAGCGAGGACGACGGCGTGTCGGTCGCTGCCAGCGACAAGAAGACGCAGTGATGCTTGCCTCCTGCATGGCTGTAGGGCGAATGAAACGCGTCGCTCTTTCCCCCTGAAGCGTAATATACTCGGTCGCGATTGATCACGCGGCCCGACGGTTGCCAGTCACTTGGCTCAGCTCTCAATGTACTCGACGTAGGGCAGATCCTCAGCACGCCAGGTCTTATCCTCGTCCGTCCACGGCTCTCGCCCGGCCATCTTGTCGGCGATGCTGTGCTTGAGCAGGTGATGCAGCACAGGCTTGCCCACCATCAGCTCCAAGGCTGCCAATCCACCTCCGCCGCCACTGGCACTCCCGCCGCTTGCAGCACTCGTGGCAGCGCTGGCGCCGCCACTACTGCTCAGCTCTAGCAACGCCTTGCGCACACGCACACTCGTCGCCCGTTCAAGGTCGCAAGGCAGCACGCCCGTGTCCTCTACGATGGTCGTGGAGCGCGACAGCGTCTTGCCCAAGTGCTTGACGACAGACTCGCGCTGCGCCGGGCGGCAGACGACAATGCAGCCAAAGTTGTCGTCGCGCAGCGCCGTGTGGCTCACCTTGACGACCGTGTTGCACCCGCAGACGTACATGAGCTGAAAGCGGAAGCCGCTCCTGGAGAAGTGCGCCTCGCACATCTCGCGCACGTGCGTGAGCGTGCTGAGGTAGTCGAGCACGCGCCGCCGCGTGATCTCCCACTTGTCGACCTCGATCCACGAAGACGACGCGACCGCGGCCTCGGCGAGCGCCAGTCGGTGTCGCTTGGGGATCATTTCGCGCGGGTTCCGCCGGTGCTTGGCGCGCACGAACGTGTCGTGGGACGGCGAAAGGAATGCGCCGACCACGGGGAACTTGTAGTTGCTCTCCACGTACTGCCGCGCCACGTACAAGGCGCGTACGTGCAGCATGTGGACCGGGTTGTACGCGCCGCTGGCCACCAGCACGATCACGTCCAGCTTGTCGCCGCCCCCGTCCTCCAGAGTTGGCCGACGGAGCTGCTCGAGGTTGCGCGCAAGCTTGCGCAGCGGGTACTGGATGCCCCAGACCGGGTGCTGCGGCGCCAGCCTCGGCAGCACTTCGACTCCGTTCGCCGTCGTGACGGTCGTTCCGCCGACAAAGGCGCGGTGCTTGGCAGGAGAGCCTGTGCGCAGCAGCAGCGCGAGCTTGTCGCGGGTAGCGGACGCGTCCTGCTCACTCTCAACGTCGATGAGGAAGCGGATGACGTCGCCGATCTCGGCGTCCACGAGCCTCTTGAGCAGTATGAGGTCGTCCTCGGCCACCGTCACGAGCGTGCTCACGCGCTTGAGGACCTGGTACAGGCGGTTGCGCTGCGAAACGGCCACGGTCGCGACGCCACTCGGGTCCAGCGAGATCTTGGTCTGTTCGCGCGGCGGCGAGCCCTTCATCGATGCTGATACGGGCGATAGTGGCGACGGCGATGAAACGGACACCGGCGAGCTCTTGTCGGTAGCAGCGCTCGAACTGGTGGTGAAGCCGGCGTTGATGCTGGGAACAGAGAGGCTGAAGCTCGTCTCGGTCGTGTTGGAGTCGCCTGCAGCGTTGAGAGCGGCGGGATTCGCCACAGGTTGAGACGGAGAAGGCGAGGGAGACCCAGAAGCCGCGCGGTGCCGGCGAATCGACAGCTCCGGCGCGGTGGCGACCCGGTCGATAGGCAGTCCCAGCAGCGCGAACGGCGGCAGCTCACCCAGCGACTTGACCAACTGCAACGGCGTCGACGACCCAGACGTCGAACCACCGGCCGCCACACTTGTAGACGAAGGCGATGGAGACGATGGCGACGCGGCGGTGCTGCCGTCCGCGAGTTGCAGCGGCGGCAGCTTCTTTGTCGTTGCGACCGCCTCCAGCTCGTTGTGTATCGACAGCTTCTGCTCGAGCTCGTGGACGCGCGAGCGAAGAGCCTCCAGCTCAGCGACACTGCGCGCGAGCGACCGCGGGGTGAGCGTCTGGAGCAGCGTTGGGTCTTCTCCTAGCGGGTGGATCTGCGCCGGCCGCGCTGCTCCATGCGCCGAGTCCCCGTTCCCGTTGCCATTGCGCAACGGCGATGGCGATGGTCGCGTTCTCATGGTGGTGGTGGAGGTCGATGCGGAGTCCACAGATCGTGGCTGACGGTGGTGACGCGTCTGTTGCTGTCGCTGGAGGAGTCGATGCGGCCTGCTTAACGCGTCTGAAGCCGAGGAACCGCGGCGCTGTCTAATAATACGCAGCAGCGTCGAAACCCAACGTCCTGACGGACGAGTTCACATCCAACGTCTCATCCCATTCGCGCGATCTCTCTCTCCGCTTAATATAAACTCGCTCATCTCGTCCTTGCTCTCTCCTGTCGTTGGTCGTTGGACTCTCGTTTTCGTGCCGACGCCAAAACTCCAACACTAACGCAACGATCCAATCGTCCGGAGTCTACCGCTCCTTGGGCGTGTCCACCACCTCGAGCGTGATATCGCTGTAGCTGCCCGAGGTCTTGCGGCGCACGACCATGTTGCGCAGGCGACGCTCCGGGTCGCGGTCTCCCAGCGCGGCCGATTCGTCGTCGCGGTGACTCACGCGCCCGCAGATGCGCTGGAACCAGTTCGCGATCCGGCTGCCGGCGCTGTGGCTGCTCCCACCGCCCATGCCGTTATCGCTGTCGACCGCCGAGTTCCGCCGCTGCTGCTGCAGACTGCGATTGCGGCGCTCAAGACCTGCTGGGGTGAGGTAGATGTCGCCGAACAGCACCCACTGCTCAATGACGGCGTGGCTCGTGATCCAGCCATCGGTGGTGCGCGTGAGCGGCACGGGCACGGCGCCACCCTTGGTAGCCATGAGCTGCTCCACGTAGTAGCGACCCACGATGTAAATAGCGACGCTGGCGCACAACAGTCCGAAGAAGACCAGTGCGCTGGGAAATGTCCGCGCGCCCCAGCGGAGATCCTTGTAATGCTCCTCTTTCATACGGTCGTCGATCAGCAGCAGCACCTCGCCAGTGACGCCCGCAACGAGCGCGAGCGAGTACAACGCGCTGGCGGCAAGCTGCCACCGCGCAAGCCGGTAGACGCCCGAGAACTCGTTGAACAGGACCACAAGCAGCGCGCCGCCCAGCAGTAGCTGCAGTGCGAGAAGAGGAGCCGCAACGACCCACCATGGCAGCGGGTAGACAATCGGCGACGACTTGAGCCAGTGACCGCGCGGCGAGTCCGTCTGGTATGCTATCAGCACCGTGAACGCGAAGGCCAGGACCCAGCAGACGCCGGGCAGCGTCGAGTCGGAGCGGCAAAGCAGGTACCGCACGACGAAGGCGACCTGGATGACCATGAGTGGCGCGTAGCAGACGTAGAGGCTGGTGCCGCCAAAGTGCTCGAGGCGCGCGCAGAAGGCGAGCTGGCTCCAGAGCAGCAGCAGCGCGAGCGGCGCGCTGGCGGCGTAGATGAGCACGATGCGGCGCAGCAGCGGCAGCAGCGGTTCGTTCGACATGGACTCGACGTCGGCCCACCGCCGCAGCTGCTTGGCGTGGCGGATAGAGACGACGTGCGCGGCGACGGCGGCCACGTTGGCGAGCCAGAAGGGCGAGAACACGAGCCACCAGTTGACGTAGCCGCCGTCTCGGTCCGGAGACAGCAGCTTCTCAAAGTTGAGCGACACGAGCGCGACGCCCACGACGCAGCACAGCGCGTACAGCAGCACGCCGTTGAGCAACGCGCGCAGCGCCTTCTCGGCGAACACGATGGGCTGGAACTGGCCGCCACCGAAGGCGCTCGTGTCCGACAGGCGGTCCGGACTGCCGCCGCCGCCGCCGGAGGTCGGCATGGCCATGTACGTGCCCTCGAACGAGCCGGTCGAGTCGATCGCGCGCAGCAGCGGCGAGCGCTCGCTCAGCGCCGACGCCGACGAGGACGAGGACGACGACCGTCCGCGCTGCCCGTTCATCGCCATCGCCGCTGCGTGTCGTCCCTGGGGAGGTGCGGGGGCCGGCAGGGAGCTGGAGATTAGGCCGGTCGGCCGCCTTCTTGGTAATGGATCTGCTGCGGGAGTAGCCGCGCTCGCCGGAAAAAAGCCGAGGGGAGCGCCAATGCGGCGCTCCATGATTGATGGATATTGTTTTCTATCGGTTATTATTTGTTACAGGTAATTGAAGTATGTATAAAAGCATCAAGACTTCAAATCATGGAACCATATCTGTCAGGTATATAAAAAGTGAAGGGACACTGAATTGCGAACGTTGCACATTTTTGCGTCGTATCGAAGCCTTTCAACCAATCATAGCGTTGTAAAAATTGGTCCGACGGCGCGTTCTCGAGGCGGATACGGTACTACTCCTTGCTCCAAAAATGTAGCCATCCCGACCTTTCGTGCGTGTCAACCGTATTCAATCCGCTTCAGGCAGCTACTGCACTGCTCTGCATCCAATCGCAATGTCACCACGGAGACAGCCATCTCATTGCCACTACTGTCGCGGGAGCAGGGCGCGCAGTAGCTCGTTCTGCGCGCGCTTCTCGTCCGCGACCTGCGCGTTGGCATCGCGGAGCTGCTCGCGCGTCGCGTCCTGCTGCTGGAGCAGTCGCGCGCGCACTCGCGCCGTCGCGGGGTCAACTTCGCGGTACAGCCGCTCGTGGAAAGAGTCCACCTCGTGCTGCAGCTCCCGCTGGAACTCGTCGAGCACCTTCATGGAGCCGATACCAGACGACCTGGACACTCTCTTGTCGTCCAATGGCGGGACACGTCGCCAGGAGCAGAGCACGAGGAATTGCGGCAGGATCTGCGCGTGGACAAGATTACGATGCGCCATGTACACGTGGCCCCCGCCTGCAGCTGAATTGGAGGGAAGAGCGAGCTGGAGAAACGCTTGAGGCGGGGGCGGGAGGATTGCGTCTTCTCGGGGAATCGCGATCGACAGCAGCGTCTCCAACGACGCCGACGATTCGCCTTGGTGCGCCTGCGACAACGGGTAGAAGATCTCGACGACCTGCGTGGCACGCACGCGGCACAGCAGCAAATTATACGTCTCCACCAACGGCGGGTCACTGGAAGTCCCCGCGTGCTTGGTGTCATTGATACCGCCGAGGCTCGATGAACAGTCGTTGTTGTCAAAGGCTCCGTCGTTCTCCAGCTCGTCGAGGTCGTAGGTCGTCCCGCTGTAGAACTGAGTGACTGCAATTGGGCTGGAAAAGAGGAACACCCAGTCGGAGATCGACGCGCTCGACCCCTGTTCCCCGTCTGCAGTTTGCTGGGGAGTGGAGTTGGCGATGCCGTTCTGCAGCGTTGGCCCCACTTCGTCCGCGTTCACGGCCATGTACAGATACAATTCCGTCCCCGTTGTGAAAGTCGACTGCGTGGAGTCGCTCTGGGCAAAAGCCGCGTTGAATCGTTCGATCAGGTCGCGGTGGAAGTAGCGATAGATCTGGAGAATCGCCAGGTCTGCCATCCGATTGTCTTCATCGTTGCTTGATGTCGCAGCTTTCCCGAATGCCGACGCAATGAAGCGGTGGTCCGTCGTGTGCTCTAGAAGCTGCTGGAACGCGATACGGGCCGGGAACATGGCCTGGATGGTCGCAACGACAAGCGCTAGCTCCTGCTCTGCCAGCGCCTTCATCTCCATAATGCGGCACTCCCGCTCCTCCACGTCTAGCTCGCGCGACATCCTCGCGAACTCGCTGTCGACTGCTGCATGGAAAGTGATTTTGAGATTGTCGACGTTTTCACGAAGCAGCTTGGCGTTTTCTTTTCGCAGACGAAGTTGGCGCTGCTTCTCGTTGCGTATCTGCGCTTGGCCGTCGAGAACGCACGCCTCCACGTCATTGAGCGCCTCAACGAGCTCGCGCTGGAGCATTTGGGCGTTCGAGACTCCTCGCTCTTGTCGCGCTGCGATGGACTGCAGCTCTTGCTGATACGCGAGCGTGAGCTCCGCAACACGGTCATTGAACTCTAGAGTCTGCACCCAGCGGTGATTAGACACGTGCAGGTGACGACGAAGGTGGAAGAGCGGGCTTAGTTACCTGTGTCAGGAACTTGTCGTCCATGGTTGACCGCTCCGAGCGCTTGATGATATTCCCATCGAGCTTTCGCAACTGTAGTCAAAGCACACGACGACACGGTCGGAGTTTGAGGTAACGAGCGTGGGGTATGCTCGAGCTTATCGGATACCTGCTTCAAGGTCGCCATGGCGAACGAGCGGTAGTCTGGGTGGTCCACGATCGGGTTGGAGCCAAAGTGAACGTCTTTGAAGGACAAGTCGCGCAGTACGATCAGCTTGCGCAGGTGCTGGAACTCGTCCACGTGCCGCAACGAATTGTTGGCCAGGTGCAGCGACTGCAGATTGACCAGTGAGGAGATGCCGCCGCCCGCCAGCGTCCTGATCTCGTTGTTCTGCAGTTGGAGACGCGAATAGTTGCACGCGTTAGTGTTCACGACAGGAATCCAGAGCAGTTCTCGACGGCCGCATGCAACACACCTGGAGCCACAGCTCGCGCAAATCTGAGCAGCAGCTCAAGTTCTCGACGTGTGTGATGCGGTTAGCATACAGCCACAGCGTCTGCAGCTTTCTGCAACTAGAAACAGCACAATCAATGAGCAGTTAGTTCAGGACGGCGATACCCTCGTGGGCACCACGTCTTACTGCATACTTCTCCAGACCCTCGATCCTGGCAATGCGGTTGTGATGCAGGTACAACGCCCGAAGCTGCGTGAGCGCCGTCAACCCCTCGATCTTGGAGAGGCACTGGTTGCTCAGACACAACTGCACGAGCGTCGCAGCCACTGGCTCAAAGTGCGCGATGTGCTGCAGCCGCGAGTTGAGCACTGACCGGCATCCAGCAGCACAAACGTCCACGTTAGCAAGTATAAAGATATATCCGTCAGCAGCGACTCGCCGATTGATAAATCGCACGCGTGAATCGGCGCAGCGTGCGGCACTGGCACAGCGCATTGGGCTCGAGCTGCTCGTAGCTGCCGAAGATCACCTCGACCTCCTCGATCCGCTCGAGCGCGTCCTCGCCCGTCGCCTCGGTCTGCACCAGCGACAGACCACACACAACCGCATGAGACAGAGATAACGGGCACCACCTAATGCACAGATGAGCGCCGCAGCCAGCGAGGGAGACGCACGATCGTCGCGGCGGTGAAGAACTTTCCGTTGCTGTCAGCCATGTTCAACGTCCTTTGGTCAAGGTTTCGAGTGGGGTTTTATGGGTCGGGGTTCTATTAGCATTTATCCCCCCCACCCCCCCCCCACCCACCAACTGGCAGGGGTGGCAAACAGGGTTATTTAATTTAACAGTTATTTTGTTATAATAAGATCATTTAATAATTTAGGTAATTGAATACTAGCATACCAATAAATGCAATATTGAAGGTTTTTGGATAGTAAAGGGTTAAGTGAAATTAAACCCTCTTGCCCACCCACTCCAAAGAGTTTTATCCACCCCTCGGTCGTGAAAAACCTGGGTTTTCCAGAACCCTGCCTTTGGTGCCGATGATATCTGCCTGGAGATACAGTAGTTGAGGCAAAGTGATTGGTCAAAATCGACACACTGAATTGTAGCCAATCATGTGCGTCCGGAAAGATCTGAGAACAGTTCAACACGCGTGCGTACACTACCGAAGTAATTTACGGGCGCTGGCCCAGCTCAATGCGACCGTAATTTATAAAATTTGACGGTCTCACTTTTATGGAAAGCTCATCTCCCCGATCTCGTCGCTCAATTACGTTTCCGCGCGCAAATTCAGCAATGGCTGCTGCATTTTTGTCGCCTTCTTTCGCGCGCTCAACTGCATCAGTATGAAGTAAAATATGGACGGCTAGCAATGGCGCCGAAATCACTCTGGCGACCGCGCAATACAGCCAGCGATTATGCTGGACGGGAAAATTCTTTTCGAAAAAGAACCCTCCTGTAGCAGAACAGTGATGGATGCGTGTCAAATTGAAAAATAGGGATACTGTATGGTGCAAAAAGCGGTCTCGCTGTATTACGGCTCGTTGTGACACCTCCTCTCGTCTTCTCTAAATTCATATTGTGGCCATTTTCTCCTTCCCTGTTCTTATTTTTTCTTTCATTACATTTTATATTTTCTTTACTTTCCAATTTCGACTTGGACCTGTGACTGTAACGAGTAACTTCGATCAGCAAAGTGGGAAGGAAAAAGAAAGTAACGACGCGGTTGATCAATCAAGAAGTCAAGAAGCGCGCGCGCGGATAACGGCGCCGTCCTTCTTCCCCCTCCATCGCAGCGACCAACAGCGTGCAACAAGAGCCTCTGACGGACCGTCCGTCCGACCGCCTGACTGCTTGACCGCCCGCCCTGCCGACCGGAGCCTGGCCGACGATGGGGAACTCGCCGTCCAGCTCGAAGCGCCACTCGTCCACGGCGCGCGAGCTCGAGAAGTTCGTCCAGCCCACGGGGTACGTCCGGTCAGTTCCTCGCATTCATAATGTGGTGAAAGGTGTAGCTCATGGAGCGGTCGACTGCAGACTGTACCCGAGCTGTCCGTGGGACCCGAAGGTGGTTCGGCGGCTGGTGGTGGAGCGCAAGATCGCGCCGCGCTTCCCCGGGCGCGAGGCCACCGACGGCGCGTTCAGCCAGGAGTGCCCCATTTGCTTCATGGTGCGGACGGTATATACTAAAAATCGTGGGTAAAGCTGGAGCTGACGGTTTGTGGCGGCTGGCTGGGACAGTTCTACCCGGGCAACCTGAACATCTCGAGCTGCTGCAAGAAGCCTATTTGCTCCGAGTGTTACCTCCAGATGCGTCCGCCGCAGAACCCCATCAGGTGTGCGACACTGTCTCCCACATTGACACGGTTGGGTGGACGAGTCTAACGCTGGGACGGCGGTGTTGACGGTGCTTTAGCTGCCCATTTTGCAACCGCGATGGCTTCACCGTGAGCTACGTGCCGCCGGCGTCGCTTGAAGTGGCCACCATCTTCCCCAAGAAGGTGAGCTGCGCTCTCTCCCCTGACTTTTTCTTGCTCCTGTTGTTCACAGTATAATGCTGCATCGCTGTTTAGCGGACGAATTCGCGTGCGATGAGCCGCGCTATCGACATCCCCGCCCCTGCCCCCGCCAACAGCGACTCTGAGGCGCCGGTTGTCGCGCAGTACGCGTCGGTGGAGGATCGCCAGCGGCTTCGGGAGTCGCTGCGCTCGCAGCTGAGCATCACCGACCGGCCGATCACCGACAGCCCGCACCCGAACAGCCTCGCGTCGCTCCATGATGCTGCGCAGTTCCTGGCGACGCCGGCCGACGCCATGCGGCTGGAGGAGCTCATGATCATGGAGGCCATTCGGCGGTCAATGCGCGACCTGAACGTCGGCAAGGAGAGTGAAGGCAGTGTCGGTGATTCCTCGTCCCCGCGCTCGCCATCGACTCCACGTGTTCAAGGGCTGATGGGACGTGGCGGGGACCTGCGGAACAGCCAGAGCAGCAGCACGAGCGACGCTGATTATGACGGCGACTTGCACTCGGTGCACGCGTCGGAGCTGTTCCGGAGTGAGTCGAGCGGCATTGGACGCGCGCATTCGCGACCAGGAAGCAGCCGAAGCAGCAACAGCCGAGGGGGTGCCAATGCGGACGAACGCCGCGTCAGTCTGTCGGACTGGAGCCCGTTCGACGACTAGCTGCCCAGCGGAGCGGCTATTCATGTGGCGCCTGCTGTCGCCACCCACGTCCGCTGCTGCAAGCGCGAGCATATCTGTGCGATGGAGACGGCGCCCGAAGGACGGACTGTGAAAGTATGGAGACGACGGAGAACGCGAAGGCGTTAAAAGAGTGAAGGGACACAGGGGAAAATTGCTCGTTGGTAAGTTATTGGATGACGCCGTGCTCCGACCTTTTGAGAAGGAAACGAGGAACGAAGAGAGACAACAACAGGCGACCGCATGCGTTCGGATGGGAGGTGCTTGCTCGTATTAGCTATGGGTCGTATCCGTTTGGCCACACTTGTCCATCAAGCTGGTCGACTCGAGAGGTGATGGCATATCATATTTGCCTTCTGACGTAGCGGCATTGACAAACCATGTCCAGGTAGGTTTGCCGCATTAACAGAACATTCTTAGCGATATGTGAGATAACAGTGTTAATGCGTCACACGCCCGCGGACAGAGGCGTTGTGTCCGATTATTATTGGCACGTTCCATTGCTGGCATGCATGCGTCATTAATCCAGCAATGGGACGCTTTCAGCGAACACAAAAGCACTCGCCACTCCATTTCGTTTGACGAGCTCAAGCATTTACACCGCCCGCAGACGTCTCTCAGTATCGATCGAGTACCGGTAGGCGAGCGGCATGCGTGGTGAGGGGCGCGGCGTGCGCGTGTACACGGTGGCGAACGAGTCGCGCTACCTGGTGGTGCGCAACATCCCGGCGGTAGGCGTGCTGGACGAGCTGCGCGCGCGGCTGAGTCTGTTCGGCAACATCGTCGAGTTCCGCGTGCTCGACCACCCGGACGACCGCGCGCGCGCTCTCGGGCCGTTCCGCGGGCACCAGCGACGGCGCCAGCCGCCATTGGAGGCGGCCGCTACTACTGAAGCCGCGTCCAGTCAACGCGACAACAACGACGAAGACGAGGAGGACGAGCAGTTCACGGACGTGGTCTGGGTGCAGTACGAGACGGTCAACAACGCGCGACACGCCAAGGCGCGCGCGGCGCACAAGCCCTTCTACGGCAGCATGCTGCGCATCTCGTACGCGCCGCAGGACGAGACGCCACGCGACACGGCGCTCAAGCTCGCTCAGCGGCGGGAACTGCTCCTGCGCCGCGCGAGGCAAGCGGAGGCGGAGGCGGACCGATCGAGACAACAGTGGGACGACTGGAAGCACACTGACAGAGTGAGTGAGCGGTATAGTGGGCCCCAGCCACCGTCGCTGCCGCCTCCTGCGCGGGAAATGCACCACAACTACGCGCGACTGCAGCCGCCGCTGCCCCCGGCACCGCCAAGCGTAAAGCGCCGCCGTATTTAGATGCAAATCACGTAAAGAAGGGAGGGACATCTCTGATGACAACTAGCTGGTAGGATGAGAGCAGGCATGACAAAGAGGCGGGAGTCTGTTCCAACATACTAAATGAGCACGAACCGCGTTCTCCTACACGAGCTGCTTGAACTGCCGCCGCATGGAGCGAATGAACAGCGGCAGGTCGCCGCTGCGGTTGAGCTCGGCCACGAGGTCCTCAAGCGCCATGATCGTCTCGCTACACCTGTCGACTGCTCGTGCGGTTCATAACGGCAAAGCGTGAGCCACTAGAACGACATGGAGACCGTTGATCAATACGAGAGCGCACCAATGTATCGGTCGGTCTCTTGGTCGATCGTCATGCGGAACGAGAACTCGCGCGACGGGTTCTGAGGGTCGATCTGCGTGAACCGCACGACAATCCGACCGACTGCAAACGGTCACAACAGAGTTGGGTGAGCTAGAAGTGACAAGGATACGTGCTTCGAGCCACAACAAACCTCCAGAGTGCTCGAAGAAGAGCCCGAGCTTCTGGTACATGGTGATGCCGTGCTGCAGCTCCGCGAGTTGGCGCTCCTGCTGGACTCGCAGTTGCTCCGACTCTGCAATCGCCACATTAAACAGACAGGTCGTTAGCTTTTGCGATGAAGTTGTGAACGCTTTCTCCATGACAAACCTTCGAGCAGGTCTCGGAGCCGTGTGTCCTCCTGCAGGTTCCGGTTGAACAGCTCCTTCACGACCGGCTCCTTCTTGCTCTTCTCCGCCTGAGGCAGCAGTGGAGGCAACCGGTTAGGCGCAATCCACATCCACCCGTCCGTTCGCTACGCCAGCCGCCCTTCTCGCACCTGCAGCACTTCGATCTCCACTTGGTGCGCGTTCACCTCGCGCTCCTTGTCGTGGACGCCTACATGCAGTTGTCATGGCCGCTTATCAGCTTCGACAGTTCACAGTGCCGCCTTTATACTCGTGGCAAGACGCACCGGCGGCCAACTGCCGGTGCAGCTGCTGCAGCGCCTCGCGCCGGCGCTGCGCGTCGTTGGTCTGGCGCGCATTTTCCTGCGCCTGCGCCTCGTCCTCGCGCTTCTCGGCCAGGATCTGCTTCTTCTGCGCCTCGATCCACGCCTCCACCTCCTTGCGCGTGTTCATGTTCGCGTCCATGAACGCCTCGATCTCCAGCGGTGCCTGCATCGCGTCGTTCGGTCTGCTTTCTATTGTTTTCGCGCTTTTGCTTTTCAAACGTGAGTAATGTGGTGCACACTAAGTTGTATGAAGGATCCTAAATAAAGTGAGAGTTTACCTGGATACGTGTTCACCACATTATATAGACATTGGAGCTCAAAAGGGCGCCAAGACTGGAGCGTTTCGCGCCAAAACTGAAATGATGTGGCGGGCGCCGCTTGGGCGTTGGGAGGTGGAGCGTGCGGCCATTCGCTCACAAGCAGCGCGCAGTCCCAGCTCTACAACATACCGTATAGTAATTGTCATATCCAACACCCATGTTTCGCTTGTGTTAGAGTAAATGTTTACCTGTCGGACTTTATGATCGTAACAACACTAAGAAATGACAGGTAAAATACCATATGGAAAGCATAAAATGTACCACCATTTCCGGACAAAAAGTCACATTGAAGCTAAACGGACCTCAGATTTGGATTCTGGAAGGGGTTTACCCCGAGAACCCTCCCAGCGTGCAAGACCAAAACAACCAAGTCCCAGAAACCCACAAGACAGATCGCTTCATTAAACGTCTGCGTACTCGATAGCAGCAATAACATTGTCAACTATGTCCTGATCCGTCGACACCTCGCCGATAGTGTTGTCTAACAAATCCAGCTCAACAAGACGGTTGACAATGCGATCCACCTCGGCCATCGTCTCAACGTCGGGACTGCTCTCTCTAAGCACACCGTTGAAACCGCTAGCAATAGTATCGGCCAACAGGCCACCTGTAATGGGCTAAACCTGTAGCCATTACATGAAGGTTGGCTGTGTGGGACACACCACCTTCGGCGTGCATTATGGTTGACATGCGACAAAGCGAGTCCCACATGCACGGGTGACG
>JAADXW010000176.1:0-32874 GCA_023337975.1 Phytopythium ostracodes
ACTGCAACAGTGTACCCATTCTGGTTTTCCTCTGGCCCCTGCGCCAAAAATGCGTTTTATCCGCTGAAAACTGTTTTATTCGAGAGATCTCGCAATTGGCTATAAAACGAGGCATTTTGCGCTTTCGAAAACCTATTATTGTCGAAGATATGCGACCGACCGGCCATTTTCACGTTTCATTGGCGCGCACTGTATCTAAACAGCGTGGCCGAACTCGAAAAATTCGCAAAGTTACAGCGATTATTCTGCTGTCCCAGGAGTTTTGACCGGGACTGTACTAATTCGGTCGTTTACCTTACCCGACGAATCGCGTCAGAATCAGACCTGGAGCGCAGTAGAGTCAGACAATGAATCAGAACAGTGACCTCTTCGCGCAACGCTTTGGTTGGTTCGCGCTACTGTGAAAAAACGCAAAGGCAGGAAGACCGAAGGCATCGAGCAGCGACCAATAGACTGGAGTAGCGGCGACCGCGCGGGGCAAAATGGTGCGGACGATGCGGTAAATCGTGGCATGAAAAGATGGCGGTCGTGCTGATCGCTGTGCTGTGCGGCTTGTGCGCTTGCTGCGGCGGTTTCTGATGCAGGGGAAAGACAAGAAGACGCGCAAGTTCGCGCAGGTCAAGCGCATGATCAGCCCCAAGGACATGCGGATGTACGCTCGGACGTGCCTAGCTGTGCTGTCAAAAGCATCGCTTTCGTGGAATTGAACTAACGCAACACGTCTTGGTATGCGCAGTAATGCGGTCAGGAAGAAGGCGGCCGCCGACCAGGAGAAGAAGAAGAAGGAGGAGGCGCCCAAGCAAATGTACGTTCACTTTCTGTAGTGGTGCAGACGGCTGCACGCGTACGATACTGACGGAGATATGCGTGTATTGCTGGATCACAGCGACCAGATCCCGTCGAACCTCTTCTTCAAGTACAACGCAGACCTCGGCCCGCCGTACAACGTGCTCATCGATACCAACTTCATCAACTTCTCGATCAAGAACAAGCTCGAGGTCGTGTCGGCCATGATGGACTGCCTGCTCGCCAAATGTACGTCGTCTTCTCCATACCCATTGATAGCCGTCTCTGGTGCTGACGATACCGTGCTCCTTCGTTCACAGGCGTGCCGTGCATCACGGACTGCGTCATGGCCGAGTTGGAGAAGCTCGGACACAAGTACCGCGTCGCCCTGCGGTAAGTTTGCACGCGTTTATTACCGCAACCCCGGCCGCGGCCACCCCTCTGACTTTCGTTCTGCTATTCCCAACAGACTGGCGAAGGACCCGCGCTTCGAGCGTCTGCCGTGCACACACAAGGGCACGTACGCCGACGACTGCCTACTGATGCGCGTGCAGCAGCACCGCTGCTACCTCGTGGCGACGTGCGATCGCGAGCTCAAGCGCCGCATCCGCAAGGTCCCTGGCGTGCCCATCATGTACATTTCCAACCGCAAGTACGTCGTCGAGCGCCTGCCGGAGGCCAACGCCGCCAAGGTCAAGTAGACGCCATCATGGGTGCCGCATGCGTTTTCACCTTGTATTTCACCGATAATAGTTTCGCGCTTGCTATCACCTCCGCAACCTTCTATCCACATCAAAATATCCATCACTGCATCCAATTTAACTATGTAGACAGCATCAAAATGTGAGTCCAACATTTATTAAACCTTTGGTTAAATATCGTACCTATAACAGCAGTAACTGTAGTGATCGCGATTGCACCAATGCGTGCACTCCCGAACGAACGCGAAGACATGGCGGACCCGGCGGCTTCTGCGCATGATGGCGCGCCCGAGGAGGTCCTCCCGCCGCTGCAGATCAAGTATGTGGGCCACTAACACTAGATATAACATCTTCCTCAGTGTGCGATCCCCAGACGATGCTCACGCGGGTTCTAACGTCTCTGCGCTGCTTCATTGCCTCGTCATCCAGGAACTTTGTGTGCTCGGCCAACTTGGGCATGCGGTTCGACCTGCCAAGCCTCGTGGCCAAGTCGCACCGGCGCGCGGAGCTCGTACCCAAGAAGAACTGCCTGCTCATGAAGCTCGCGAACCCCAAGTCGACCGCCATGCTCTTCTCCAACGGCAAGCTTGTGTGCTCGGGCGCCGACTCGGAGGACGGCATCAAGAGCGTCGCGCGCCGCTTTACGCAGATCATCCAGAAGATGGACTTCCCGGGCGTCAACCTCATCGACTTTAAGATCCAGAACGTCGTCGGCTCCTGCGAGCTAGGCTTCCGCGTGCTCGTCGAGGAGCTGTCCTTCGCGCACAGCCAAAACTGCACGGTGAGTAGCACCAGCCCAGGGTTTTTGGGCCAGCCATGACTCGATGACTGACCGGAGTTTTGCTTCATGGCATCTGGGCGCGACAGTATGAACCGGAGCTGTACCCGGCGCTCATCTACCGCCTTGAGAAGCACAAGGTGAAGATCCTCGTGTTTGTGAGCGGGCGCGTGGTGTTTACAGACTCCAAGGAGCCGCGCGACCTGTACGCCGCGTGCGAGACCATTGTGCCGGTACGAGCGAGGCGCCTGACAATGTTAAGTGTGAGCTCTTTGATCTGACTTACACGGTGGCGTGGGTGCTCGTAGATATTGAGGAACTTCAAGGACACCAAGGCGTTTGCGGCGAGCGACCCGCACCCGAGTGCGGCCGATCATGCCACCGACACCCACGATAGCCACGCCGAAGACGACGACGATGACGACCACCACCGTGAAGACTCTCACTTCGATGACTAATGCGAGCAGACAACCTGCGCGCTCAAGCCAAGTACGAGAAAGCAAAACTCACCCTGCCTGTTGTTCGTCTCAATATTATAAATGCTTTCTCACGAGGCCGCGGCCTCTACAAGACGAGAACACCGGGGAAACTATACACCGTCACTACCACTCCACGCCTACCATGGCCAAACACGTACACTGCACAAAGCAAAATAAAAAAGCACGCCCTCACAGAGAGGACGGGGAATCTAGATCTGACTCCACCGAGCCCGCTCGCCGACGCACTTGACAGTCCCACCGACTGGCTGATGATCGGCCGCGAGCTCGGGCAGTCTGCAAAAGCTTAATAAACCGGGGAGCACGCGCCGGTGTTGCCTTCCAGACAACAGCGTCCACACGCGTGTCTCCCCTGGAGATAAATCAATTCGACCGTCTGCGCGCGGTCGAAATCACACCAGCAGAAGGAAATACGCACTCCGCGGCAGCGGAGTAATTGCCACGGACTCTGTCACTCAGTCGCCCCACCAGCGACGTTGTCCGTGATCGACAGTAAGCACCTAGGATGTCATGGCGCGTTCGCGGCCGTGCTTGATACAGTACCCGTTCTTCTGCACCCACTTCTCGCAGCCCTCTTCCTTGCACTTGATGCCCCCGCCGTGGCCGCGGCACAGGCCCTTGGACTGGCTGCTCTTGGGGCAATCAGGGTACTTGCAGCGCGCACCGCCGCCGTGAGCCTTGCACAGGCCGCGCGATTGAGCCGTCTTCTCGCAGTCGCCGAACGAGCACGGGGTGCCGCCGCCGTGCGCAATGCACTTGCGATTCGCCTGGGCGCTCTTGTTGCAGTTCGGGTGCGAACACCGCTTCCCGCCACCGTGCGTGCGGCACAGACCACGCGAGCGAGCGATGTTGTTGCAATTGGAATACCGACACACACGGCCGCTGCGGGCCGCCATGCCCAGGCTGCTCGGAGCGCTGCCCACGAGGATGCTGTTGCCGCTCATGCTCTGCTCAATACTAGAGCTGAGCAGCAGCATGCCTCCGTGCGCGCTGTCATCGTCTTCCGACGACATCCCAACCGTGTCCGTGCTGTCAAACGACAGGCGCGAGGCTGACGCAGTTCGGTCCTGCAGGAACGACGCACCGGGAAGCGACTGCGAGTACATGGGCACGCTGGCCCGCGGCGACGGCGCATGAAGAGAAGAGCCACTCAGCGAACGCGGCGGCGCCCGGTGGTGGGGCGACGGCTGCGAGCTTGCCGACAGCGACGACACGTCTGAGAACGAACGTAGAGACAGCGGGGGCGGGCGGTGGCTCGCGATGCCGTTGCTCAGATGCGGCGCACCGGGGGAGCCCGAGCGGAACGCGTTCAGTGACGGTAGCCGCGGGCTGTTCTCGATCTTGACGTTGCTGAGTCCGCTTCCCCCGCCGAATGGGTTCATCGGTTTGGCTGAGTTGAACCCGCCCACGGCGCTTGACTTGGCCGGTGCCGACACTGCCAGTCCGGCGAAGGGTGAGATCGGTGGTGGAGACGGCGCTTGGTTCGACGAATGATGTTGGTGGTGGTGGTGACGCGCGAACGCCGGGGAGGAGGCCGATCCGGCGTACGTGTTGGCGTGGCTGGAGAACTGGCCTCCGCGCAGCAACGAGCTCTGGGATAAGGGCAGCGGCGCGAGGAAGCGCATCTCCTCCTTCTGAACCTGCAGCTGCTGCTCGAGCTGCGCCTGCTCGGCGAGCTCCTCGGGCGTCATGTCCGTCATGTCGACGTTCTCCTGCTGCTGCTGCTGCGTCACGTGGTGGCGCTGGAAGAAGCCGCCCGAGAACGCCGGCGCAGGCGCCGAGGCTGCCGCGGCCTTGCGCGAGTCCGTCAGCTCGCGCACGCGGTTGTTCGAGTCCACCAGCACGAACTTGGGCACGTCCGGGCGCACGAGCAGCGGCGGGGGACCGGCGAGCACCTGTTCGCGCGATCGCATCCAGTCCATCGTCTTAGTCGTGGCGGCGGCCGGGCTCGAGTCGGGTGAGTCGATCGAGGAGGTCGGTCGAGGGGGTCTTAGTTTGACAAATAAGATGCCAACGACACGAGCGGCTTTGCGGGGGTTCGATCACGCGATTCCTTTTCTTTAGTCTACCGGGAGAAAGGGCGCCGCCGACAATAGCCAAGTGAGTGCACGCGCCTTTGAAGTGGCGACGAACGATGCCCCGAAAGAATCGGTTCGAGCGTCGGCGGAAAAAAGAAATGGGCCGGGCCGGGTTGACAAGGCGGGCGGGCGGGCGGGCGGGCGGGGCGGCGCGGGAGACGTGGGCAGCACGCGGCTGAATGAAGAATGGCTCAGAAACGGAACAGACCGGGCGAGGCTGGCAAAGCAAGCACCGGCAGGGACAGGGAGGGGGGAGGAAGGGGGAAGGGTCCCCACACACAAAAAGGAAGAAACCAAGAAAAACCCAAAAGACCAACCAGATGGCGCAGAAAACGACCAGCCCGTTGCATGTGAACTGGGCGCAAATGTACCGTGCACTACAGTACAGTATGTCTCCACAATGCGCGCGTACTCTCTAAAAATGTATGGCACGGTACGGTAAATACTTGCTAAAATGTCTGGTCTCTTGTGCAAAGGGGCTGAGCGAACAGCCTTGTCTCTGTGCCAGCTGTGAAGCAAAACGAGGGGTGCCATCAATGACAGCGGATAGGGTTGATGCATGACAATTGTTGTGTTTTGCTAATCCCTTCGAGAGACAGGGCTAATCCTTCTGATGCTCATACAGTCCCACACCTCCTATTCAAAACTGTAATATATATCAATTATATTAGGTAAAATGTTTGTCGCGAAGCGCATAATTTTAGATTGCATGCATTACGAAGAACGCATATACAATCTATTACAGGTATCGCTTTTTGACCGGAGTCGAATTAGCGGTGCAGAACTGTATTGAGCAGCATTCGGTTACAGAGCGGTACTTAGCATTAATCTCGACTTTGTCTTAGTATAGAAAACAAACTCCCACACAACGATACACAGTTAGAGAGCGTTAAATTAACTCTTCGTGAGACACGGCTACTAAAGCTGTGTTGCAACTTTAGGGTCGACTCCAACACTCAGGCCGGGGTGTGTGGAGGGTCGCGGAGACAGGGCAGAGCGGGGAAGGAAGGGAGGGCGAAGAGCTCCTCCCCCCTCATTGTGCGCCCGTCGTTCTCCAAACTCGTCGCGGAGTGGCCAGGCACAAACATAAAATTGGAACACTGCAGCTGCGAGCGACTCGACAGTGGTTGGCAGCATTTGAAGCGCAGCAACCACTTTCTGAGAGAAGTCTTTATCAGTACAGTACATAAGGCCTGTGCTGGAAATTAAACGAAGTAAACTTCACGTATGCAGAAACAATAGACATACCGCTTCGGTCTTCTGCGATGAGGCAGTTTTCCGTCGGGCGCGGCACCAGACCCAGAGACAGGAAGGAAATGCGAATAGGCGGAAAGGATAAATTACTGTAGGTTTTGTACAGTACAATTCTGTATACAGAACGTAAATCAAATCGCCCAGATCGAGTTACACGGGAGTGGGTGGGCGGAGGAGTTCAAAATGAAACGTTGCAAATTGAGGAGGTCATCCGAAAACTGCGAGGATTGTTATCCCGAGGTGATTGTTCAATCACGGGCAGCCCATCAGCTGACGAAAATAAAGAAGGTGGCGCATCCCGTTCGCTTCCACAGAAGATCCATAATTAAAGCTAGTCTTGGTTTTAGTAAAGCTGTGCCTTGAAAAGCCGCATAATCTTTTATGAAGCGTGGCTACCCGCACAAGTATCAAATAAAGGTAAAGTATTCTGTGTCATCATACAACGAATAAATGATTTTCATTTTCAGAATCTGATGAGTATGTCTACTTTTGCAACTAGGTAATAATATGACCTAATCAGATGAGGAGCGAGGCTCGTCTATACGTGGTGCTCGAGCGGACAACCACAACAAAATCAGCTGACGTGTACAGTCGCTCTGCGAAAAAAATCCCCGCAAACCTTCAGAACCCGCCGAGGGAGATGAATAAGTGTATGTTGTTAAACCAGTTCTTTGAAGTCACGTTCTTCAGGATTTAACACTCGAAGGCACTGATTTAATGGGGTAACAGTTGCGCCGACCAGGTTTGTGTATCCATTCCGCTACTTTACAGCTCCCTCTTTTGCAGGTTATTAGTTGTACAAGACGCCATGCTCTTTGTTTCTATTGTTAAATCTAATAAATAACTTTAAAAACGTATTTATAGAGGCAATCTGCCAGATCAGCTGGAGGAGCGCTGTTCAGGCAAATAGTCCAAGAAAAGGGCCACCAAATCAAGGCGCCGCCCACGCTGCCGCCGCCTGCAGCGCGCAAACCTGGTGCCCAACACCCGAGAACGTCAACAGAGTTTGATGCTGCCCGGGCGCTGGCGTCCCAGTTGACAGCTCGTTCTTCGCCGCCGCATGCCTCCTGTCTGGTGCGTCGGGAAGATCCTCCACCAGAATTGAAATCAAGGCGCAACTTTTCACCGCTGCCCTTGATTTGCTTGCCACCTCCGCTGCGAAAATGACCTACAAAACTTTACAAAACAAGAAAGAAAGAAAAAAACAGCTGGGCCATCCATGTGAAGAAGTACGCACTTGTCCAGATTGCGGTGGTGGCCACACGCCATCCCGTTTGACTCGCTTAGACAATGCGTGCAAGTGAAAACGAGCAGTTCTTGTGCTTGCCGCCAAAAGGTGAGCAATCAGCCCCGCTCAGTGCTACCCATCCAGGTTCCTCTGATCCGGTCTTTTCGCTATCTGACCGACCGTCCATGCGACGCTCTGCGCAGTGCGTTATCCCGATTGCCTCACTCACTCGCGGCCGGTACGGTACGCCGCCAGCTCGTCGCGCCCGGCCACTGTGACCGATGACGAGCCGCAGTACGACTGCCGCCGCGCACGCTCCCGCCGCTCGCGCACGTCCGCGCAGGCCGCACACGCGAGCCGCACGAGCTGCTGCGTCGCCTCGCGCCGACCCGCCGACTCGCCGCCCGTGATCCGCTCCAGCAGCGCCACCTCGACCGTATGTCGCGCGTCCATCGCCGCCAGCAGCTCGGCGAGCTGCGCCTCGAGCGCTGCAACGCGCTCGCCAAATTGCGCAGCCTGTCGACCCAGAGAGAGAGACGCGTCAGTTAGTTGCCATTTATGCACACACACAATGAAAATAGGACTGACGGTCTGCTGGTGGCGCTGGCGCTCGGCCTCGAGCTCGCCGCGCAGGCGCTGGGCCGTGTCCGCGCGCAGCCGCTGGGCCGTCCGCAGCTCCGCGCGCAGGTCTTCGAGCTGCAACTCATAGCGCTCCTTCATGGCGCGCATCTCTTGGGCGAGCGCCAGCGCGAACGTCTCCTGCTCTTCCGCTGCAACGAAAGAGAGCGCAACGCCGTTAGAGAGCCAAGACATCGTCACTAGCGCCGCCCTCCTCCACCCACCTTTGGCTCGTAGCGCTCGGCGCTCTGGCGAGCTCGAAGGCGACGACGACAGAGACGACCGGAGCGAGCCGATCGACCCGATCGCCTGGAGCTTGAGCTGCTCGGCCACGGGCACGGTTTCCTTGTCTGCAGCCACCGCCTCCGCGAATGGCCGAGTCACTATCGCGGCACGACTTACGGCAGCACTCCCCATCCCGGTCGCTAGCGAGGCTAGTGGGCGCCCCACGTACTCGATGTGCAGCTCCTCTAGCCGGTTTTTCATGTGCTCAAGCTGCCAGTCGGTGTCCTCGAGCTCCGCGCGCAGCTCCTCCCACAACTGCTGCAGAGTGCGCCACTGTTCAGCACGGTCGCGCCGGAAATTGGTCAAGAACGTTGTCACTGACGACGCAGAGGCTTCGGTTGGGCTGCCGTCGCTGGTCGCGGCCGCAATCTCGCCCGGGACCGCCGCGAACAGCGCCATTTGCGTGCGCAGCTTCGTGGCGAGTAGCGAGATAATGGCGCGAAGAAGGCCCTTGTCCTCCTCCTGCTTGCGCTCCGTGGCTCGCTGCGCGTCGAAAAGCTGCTCCAGATCGCGCTGTTCGGCCGCCAGCTTCTCCTGCAACTTCTTGACCGCTCTATTGGACCACAGTAATGCAAGTTAGTTCGCGATCGAGTCGATCATCCATCCAGCTATCTGGCGGTTCCACTCACTTGTGCTCGTCGGCGAGGCGCTTCTCGCGCGCAGTGAGCTTGTCGCTCACGGCTTCCTTGTCGCGGCGAGAGCTGCCACTTCCACTCTCTGCTGCTCGCTTGGCCAGTTTTTCCTCTAGCGCTGCAATTTTCTGCCGCGCGCGTGCCAAATCCACTCGCAGGTCCGCCACCACCTGCGCCTGCCGCCTTGGTGTGCCTCCAACCGCCTCGGTCGTACTCGCAGCGTCTCCTCTACTATCACCTCTGGTGGCACTAGCTGCACTTGCATCAGCTAGCCGCGCTTCGAGACTCTCGATCTGGGCTAGAAGTTGTGCGCTTCGCTGCTGCTCGGTCACCAACTCGCTCTTCACCGACGCCGCATCTTCGACTTGTTCTCGAGCCAATTGCTCTCTCCGCTCCATTTCCAGCACGAGGCGAGCTTCGCAGTCCTTGCGAGCGCTGCTCTCGCGTTCCAACTGCTCGCGTGCGGCGTCAAGCTCGTTCTTCAGCGCCTCCCACTGCTTTTTCCTCTCGGCGATGCACAGATTTGCGGTCGCGAGTTCGTCCGAGAGCGCACGAGCACGCACAACCGCGTGTTCTGCCGTCGCCTTCGCTGCCGTCTCATCCCGAGCGAGCTGCTGCTGTAGAGTGACACACTGCTGCTTCTCCGCTGCCAGCGTGTGCTCAAGCGCTGCGAGTTGCTGATGCCACGTGGACTCCTCTTCCTGCCGCTTCCGCTGCCACTCGTTCGCGTCTAAGGCGATACTGCGGCTCAGCTTGCCCTCAAGCAACTGCGTTTGGTTTTCCTGGTGCCGAGCGACCGCTCGCTGCCGCTCCAGCTCTTGCGCTAACGTTTTAGCTCGGGCTTCCGCCTGTTGGAGCGACGGCTTGAGCTGCTGAATCACCCGCTCGCTGGCGTCCAGTCGACTCTGCAGCTCGCCTAGTGCTGTTGCATCTAAAGTTCGCTCGCTTTGAGCACTTCGAAGCTGCTGTTGGACAACGGAGAGATCGTGGAGGACTCGTTGTCTCTCTGCAGACTGCGCCGCCACCTCCTTCTTGCTGACGGCCAGCGCACGCTCAAGCTCCTCGTGATCACGTCGTAGCTGCGCCCTATCATGGCTCGCCGCCTTCTCCAGCGCATTGTGTCGTTCATTCGCGGCCGCCAGTTGCGCTCCCAGCCGCTCGATCTGTCCGCTCTTCTGCGCAATCTGCCGTCGCAAAGCTCATCAGTCGAGGACACAACCAGAGGCCTACTGACTTTAATAAGAAACTTGACCAGGAAGTCTCGCTTACCTGCTCGTGAAGATCCGCCTGCAGTGCTTCGTTGGCGGTCTCTGTGAGAGTTTGTCGCCGCTGAATGTCCTCCAATCTCTCCATCGACGCACGCAACTCACTCTCTAACCCGGTTAACTGCTGCTGAAGGCTCGAGTTCGCCCCTTGTGCGTCGAGCAACGAAGCACGAAACTGAACCAGCTCTTGCTCGAGTTCTGTTGTTTTTTGTTCTAACTCTTGCTCCCGTTCCTGGCTCTCCCGTACCGCTTTCTCGGCTTCTTGCGACGAAGACGACGCCGACCGCTCCACTTCTGCGCGTAGCCGCTGAAGAAGAACGCGATCGGCATCCTTATCGACCGAAAGGCGCGCGCGCATTAGAACGTCCTTGAAGACGGCGATCTGTCCATGCATGTCGCTCAGCTGCAGCTTCTGCTGCTCGACTGTAGAAGTGAGTATCGCCTGCTCCCCCACACTTGCAAATGCCGCTTGCTTTAGCTTCTAATGGATGAAGATCATCGCATGGACAACCGAGTGTTAGGGCCACAACTATCGTCGACATTTAGAGAGAAGTGCGATCAAGCGTTTTTAAACGCACCTCGGCTTGCTGGAGCACTGCCAGCAACGCACCAGTGTAGATGGAACCAGCGTTTGTGCCGCAGCCGTTGGCGAACGGCAGTAAATCTCCATCGACCGACCTCCCTCCTTCTGCCGGTGACGTCGACGACCTGCTTGCTAGTGACGCTACTCGAGGACGTAGCAAGTGGATGTCACTACACTTCCGTTCTTCGCTACATGCGTCCGAGTCGTTCGGCGCGTCTTCTCCCTCTTGATGAACAGTGTACCTCCGCACCAAATCCGTCAGTGCTCGCTCCAGCATCCACTCTAACCGCACCTTGGCCACTGTAAGCTGATCCCATCGGCACAAGCGCACAGTCCGTGACATATTGATTCAAACCACAAAGGGCGCGTTTTGCTCCGCAACCTGCGTACCTGGGCTGGGTCTGACGAGTAGTTGTATCGTCGGAGCTGTGCAGCCAGCTCCGAGCCCGATGAGGACGGTGACTCCCAACCTTGCGCACTAGCTCGTCGTTCTCGCATTAGCAGCATGTTGCTGACGTGGCTGTGCCCTGTGTGCGGCGTCGCGGCGGCATTTTCCGGTGCTGCTGTCGCTCTAGTCGTCCCAACAGCGCCATTCTCCCGGATTTGGTAGCCTTCCCGTAGTTGATGGAGACACACAATGTCGTCCTTGAGCTGCTCAATGTATAGCTGCTCGCGGCCGGCGTCGATACCGTGACGAGGGTCGCCCGCACCGCCTCCGTCGTCCGTCTCAGGCCGCTCACCAACACCCTCCACATCTAATCGAACCCAGCCATGTCACCATGCAAGCGTCAACTACACCACTCCATAGGATACCACGATCATACAGGCTCCAGCTCACCAGTGTCTCGAAACCACGTTCGCGAGCGAGGTGGAGCTGCCTTCTCCCTGTTGCCGCCGCCACCGCCGTTTGCTCGATCTGACGGCACCTTCAACCCCCTCGCGGTCGGATCGGTAAACGCAGCCGACATGGGCTGAGGTGAAGAAGGGAGCATCGCCGAGCGCATTCCTTCCCGTGCTGTTCGTGGGCGAGGCTTCAACATCGAAGCGTTCGCTGACGTGGCGGGGTCAGGGCGGCGCACACCTCCGCTTTGAGGCCTAGGATCACCGTCGCACCAAGCAAACCCAGTGAGTGACACACCTACCAGCAGCAAAAACGGCAATTTTACCTACCGTGAGGTGAATCGCGCGCTCAACGGCGGCCGTTGCTGGCTCGACAGGAGCGGATTCATGCCGATGCTGTCGTCTCCGTGACTCTCATCGTTGTTGTTGGTGACGCCCGAGCCGTCGGCGCTCGGAGCTGGTCGCTTCTTGAGAGCTTCGCGGGGCGATCGAGCGCTGGCTGCGACCACCGGCGCTGTGAATCCCGAGGAGAAGGACGACGACCTGCAACGTGCATTCGAAGGTCAACGATCGCCACGAGAAGAACCAAATGACGCGATACGCAGAGGTCGACGCGATTACTTTGGCCGCTCGTTCAGGAACGACACGCTGGGCGCAGTGGCTCGGCGGGCCGCTGGCGCTTGCGGGCGTCCGTAGTGGTCCATCTACCGCGAACCCGGCGACCGGGGCATTGACGAGGCGGGTCGCGATGTCGGCCGGCGTGTGATGTCCGCCCGCGCCTTCCGTGATGGGATGTTGCGCCAAAAATAACTTTCGCGAGTAACTGTCCTCCAGAATCACGGTATTTTACTCGAAGAGGTACGATCGAATGTAGCGTCGTACTATATTATAGAGGTTGTTGAAAGCCCCAACCTCGAAGAGACGCCAAGCTCTGGCGAGTCCCCGAAGGCGACCGCGAAAATGAGCGACATTGGACAGGTATGGATGAACTAGGGGCCTCCTTGAGATCTTTCGCTGTGGGCGGGACGCTATCGACTGATGCTACGCTACGACCAGCTTTATGCGGTCGGTCTGCAGATGCTGCTGAGCGTGCACCAGCGCTTCCTGCACGTGTTCGTGGTCATTTCGCTCGCGCTCTTCGCGTATAAAGGTGAGCTTCTTGGTGTCCTGGTCAACCATTGATGGTCGCCTACTCGACCGATCCTTGTGCTGTTAAACCGGGTAGGGCGAGTGCTGCCGTACCCGCCGACGGGCGCGCTGACGTGGGACGTGCTCTTCCTGCTCCTGTATCTGGTTATCGAGACCACGCGGCTCTTCCAAGGCAAGTGCGACGTGGCATATCCTGCTTGCTCACAGTACCGCTGACGGTGGCTGCCTACCGAATGTTCCAGGCTCCAAGGGAAACACGACGAGGCAGCGCGAGCCGTTGGTGCTCGCCGTCGCTCTCTCAGTGCCCACGCTCGTGTGCAACATCTACTACCTGCGACTGCAGACCTACGTGTGAGTCGCCGTGATCATCATCCTCCCATGTTGTCTACTTTTGGATGTGATGGCTAACCAGACTCGCCAATGAACGTGACTGAATCCCGCAGACTCCGCGCGGAGGTGGCGCTTAACGGACTGGCCATCGCTCTGCTGTGCGCCGAAGTGCTGCTCGCCATCGCGACGCTACTGCTGCTCTCGGGCCGCCCGCAGCACGGCGGGCTGTACTAGATATCACTCCCAAAACTTCCAAGGTCCGCGTGCAATCACCTTGTAAACAACCTTCATGTTCTTCATGTACACGTTCGCTGGCGCGCCGTCGACGGCGGACGCCACACATCTTTCCTCTCGTTCGCTTTGGCAAGCAATCACCTTTGCTTGTCTGATCAGAGACGGATCTAAGCGATGGTGCCGTGCAGGATGACCTGCTCGCCGTTCTCAGCGCGCGGGACGACCTGGCCGAGGTGGAACACCTTCTCGCCCGTCGCCTCGACCTGCTGCACCACCTGCGCCACATTCTCCTCCTGTACGATGAGCACCATGCCGATGCCGCAGTTGAACGTGCGTGCAATCTCGGTTGTCGACAGGTTGCCGAGCTTCTGCAGCCACTTGAACACGGGCGGCAGCGGCCACGCCGAGCACTCGATCTCGACGGTCATGTCCTTGGTCAGAACACGCGGAATGTTCTCCAACAGGCCGCCGCCGGTGATGTGCGCGAGCGCGTGAATGAGATTCTGCTTGACCGTCGGCATCAGCTGCTGCACATAGATCTTAGTGGGCGTAAGCAGACTCTCACCGAGAGTCTTGCCGGCCTCGAACGGGGACGGGTCGCTGTACTGCACACCCGAGATGTCGACGAGCTTGCGGACAAGCGAGTAGCCGTTCGAGTGGACGCCCGACGACGCCAGACCCAGCACCTTGTACCCAACACGCACGGGGAGCGGCAGGATCGCGCTCTTGCGCACAGCGCCGACGCAGAAGCCAGCCATGTCGTAGTCACCGTCATGGTACATGGACGGCATTTCGGCAGTCTCGCCACCAATCAGACCGCACAGCGACTGACGGCAACCTTCAGCAATGCCCTTGACGACATCCGCGGCCTCGTTCACCTCAAGCTTACCGCATGCATAGTAGTCGAGGAAGAACAGCGGCTCTGCGCCCTGCACAATCAGGTCGTTCACGCACATGGCCACGAGATCGATGCCGACCGTGTCATGCTTCTTTGCAAGCTGGGCGACACGCAGCTTGGTGCCGACACCATCCGTGCACGCCACGAGAACCGTGTCCTTGTCATATCCAGCAGACTGGAGGTCAAACAGACCGCCAAAGCCACCGAGGTCGGCGTCGCAACCCACACGAACGGTCGACTTGCAGTACGGCTTGATCATGTCAACCAGGAGATTGCCGGCGTCGATGCTCACACCCGCGTCAGCGTACGTAATCTGCTTCTTCTGTGTCTTCTTGACCAGCAAGCCAGTCTGCGCAAGCTTGATGGCATGCAGGAACGCCGCGCCCTCAAGAGGCTGCACGCGAGCCTTGAGCGACTCCGCTGTGTCATTGGGGAGCACGGGGCACTTCATCTGCACCGCAATCGGACCGGCGTCCACTTCTTCCGTCACGAAGTGCACAGTGCATCCGCTCTGCGTCTTCTTCGCGTCAATCACAGCCTGATGCACGGCCAGGTCCATGCCGCCAGCGAAGTCCGGCAGCAGGGACGGGTGCACGTTAAGCACTTTGTTCTCCCACTCCTTGCAAAAGTCGCCCGAGAGGATCCGCATGTATCCGATCAGAAGCACGAGGTCAACGGTCTTGCTCTTCAGGACCTTCGAAACCTGAGCGTCGAAGTCGGCGCGAGACAGACCCTTGGACGGAAGCGCCACAGCCTCAATGTTGTGCTTCTTGGCACGCTCAAGAATGCCAGCGTCCTCCTTGTTGCTGACAACAATGTCGATGGTGGCGTTCAGCTCACCCGCCTCAATCGCGTCGATAATAGGCTGCATGCTGCTGCCGCGAGTAGATCCAAGCACAGCAAGCTTAATCTTCTTGGCACCGTGAAGACGGCCCTTCAGACCAATATCCGACCGGTACTGCGCACCCTCGAACTCGATGTTGGCGACGCCAGAGTACGCGCGGTTGAGCGCGCTCTCACACGTCGAGTCGTACGCCGTGACCGCAAGAACACGGCCACCCGACGTGACGATGCTGTTGGAGGCGTCGAACGCAGTACCAGCGTGGAAGACGTCCACATTCTCAATAGCGTTCGCAGCATCGATGCCCGTGATCACCTTGCCCTTCGGGTAGCTGTCCGGGTAGCCCTGTGACGCCATGACAATCGTGGCCGCAGCTCCAGACTTCCACGACACAAGGGAAGGCTCCAGACGGTTCTCCACGCACGCACGCATGATCTCGAAGAGATCGCTGTTGAGAAGCGGCAGCAGAACCTGCGTCTCCGGGTCACCAAAGCGGCAGTTGTACTCGACGATCTTGGGTCCCGAGGGGGTCAACATGAAGCCAGGATAAATTACGCCAACGTAGGGCGTGCCCTCGGCCTTCATGGCTGCGATCGTGCGCTCGACGATGGTAATGCACTCCTTCTCCAGCTTCGGGGTAAGGCACGGCGCGGGAGCGTACGCCCCCATGCCGCCCGTGTTGGGGCCCTGGTCGTTGTCAAAGATGCGCTTGTGGTCCTGGGCACCAGGCATGGTAATCACGCGGTCACCGTCCGAAAACGCGAGTATGGAGACTTCCTCGCCAGTCATGAACTCCTCGAGCACGACCTCGTCACCAGCGGAACCGAACGCCTTGTCGAGCATTACTTCCTTGAGCGCCTCGTACGCCTCCTGCTTGTTCGTCGGAATGAGCACACCCTTGCCGGCAGCGATACCCGAAGCCTTGACCACGATGTTGTGGTCGATCGAGTCGAGGTACGCCTTGGCCTTCTCGTAGTCGGTGAAGTTCTCGTACGCAGCCGTGGGGATGTTGTTGCGGCGCATGAAGTCCTTGGAGAAAGCCTTGGAGGCCTCCAGGCGCGCGGCCTTGGCACTCGGGCCGAACGTCGGGATACCCGCAGCGTTCATCTTGTCGGCAAGTCCGTCGATAAGCGGAGCCTCGGGGCCGACCACGCAGAACGTCACGCCCTTGCTCTTGGCAAAGGCGATCAGCTCGTCGTGCGCGTCGACCGAGATGTTAACGTTCGAGATGGCGCCGTCCGCGGCGCCCGCCGTGCCAGCATTGCCCGGAGCCACGTAGATGTGGCGCGTCGACGCCGACTGCGCCAGCTTCCACGCGATCGTGTGCTCGCGGCTGCCATTGCCGACCACAAGCACGTCATGCAGTTCCTCTGTTGCATATTCAGATGACCAAAACCATTAAATGCTTTGATCAAGCAACGCCGCAGGAAAGGACCCGAAAGTATCCTTACCGTTGTCGCCAGCGAGGCTGGCAGCGATGGCCGCGTCGAGGGCCGCGAAGCGCGCAAAGGCCTTCTCCGCGAGCTGGCGCTTTTCGCGCACCGAAAACGCGAGCATGCCGTTCCGCGAGAGCTTGGCGCGCACAGAGGCGAGGTCGGCCTCGTCCACCACGACGCTGATCTGCTTATGGTTCCAGGCGGCCGTGCGCACGAACGCGTAGGCGCCGGCGACCCACTTGTCGAGGCGCGCGTGCAGCTGCTTGGGCGTCTCGCCAGCCTGCACGTCCGCGGCGGGCATGGGCGCCAGCACGGCCTCCACGCGGTCAGCCAGCAGGCGCGCGACCTCGGCGGCGTCCGCTACGGCCACGTGCGGCACCTTGGCGGCCACTAGCGCGTCCGCGAGCGCCGACGAGCACAGCACGGCCACGCGCATGCCGCCGGCCTGCAGTTGCGCCGCGGTCTCCATCAGCGCAGTCGGGGCGCGGTCCCCGCAGAGCACGACGAGCGGCGACGGAGCCATTTCTCTTGGTTGGGCGGTGCCTTTCTCCGAGAAAGGGCAACACGGCGCAGGGAAGCAAGCTTTTTTCTACTGACCAAACAGGGAAAGCCCGTGTTTGTTTTGCGGTGCTGAGGACCAACAAAATAAGAAACGGCGGGACGGCGTTTAGAAACGGATCGCTTTGAACCCCCGGATACAGCAACACAGGAGTCGGGTTTGTATGCTCTGGTTGCGGGATAGAGGGGGTGTTTGGTGGGTGGGAGGTTTGGATGGTTCGCGAGCGTCAGGATCAGGACCTGGAGCGCTCCAGAGTGACAGCGTGTGGCGCGCTCTACCTTTGTGGTGTGGTACACGTGCACAGGTTGGCCATTGTCAGCTTCAACATCACGCAGTGAACACGTAGATTTTTGGCTGCACATGAAACCAACCGCATGGATACAGTACTGTAGCCTACAGGGATTTCACTGTTGGCTTCGTGCATGCTTTTGGCTCAGTGGTTAGCCATCTAGGCGACACACAAGAACCTACAGGTAAGTGAGGCGTGTCGGCAAGAGGGCGATGACGAAATGTTCGATGTGGCCACCTGTGGCAAGCGCGTCGCATCAAAGAAACTATTTGGCTGCGGGCGTCCAGGGCTCGACGTCCCTCTCATCCTCCTCGCGAATTCTGCAATGTCTGACCCCATAAGAAACTCAATTCAATGCCCGATTGCTGGCATTTGAAAGAAATGGGATTGGGAAGAACATCTGAGCCTCACAAAACCAGATTTAAAAAAAAAAAAAACACACACACAGAGATCGTCGATGGCTCGCAAGCAGTGGTCGCACGTACAAGAATAACCTGAGTACAACCGAAAGGTGCCATAGCAGTGCATGCTATGACAGCAGCCAAGTGAATGGTCTGGGTTTGTCCACCCTTGTGCCTTCGCTCGCGTGGCCCCAAAAGGCTCTTCACCAAAGTGAAAGCCAGGTATACCTAGTATCCGGACTATACACGTTTATCTAGGGTCACCGTAGGGGTAGGGCATCGAGTGTTCGCCACTTCTACTCGTGCCCGACCGGATGGTTTGTCGGAGCCAAAATGTGCGGGCATGAGCCCGTCGGTGATGTGCGGCGTGGCGATCTCTTTCCCGGTCCGGTCTGAGGAAATCGACGTCGGGTTCAATTTTATCGCGATGCTGCATGGCCGCGGCTCGCAACGCTGTACTTGTGGCCAGCGGGGAGGCGCGCATCTCGATTCATCTCCTCAATTCTATGCCGAGCAACGCCTGTCCACGTGACCTTGGCTCCTCCTTTCGTCTCTCTTCTATTGGAAAAATTATTTTGCGTGCGACGCGGAGGGTCCCGAGCGTTCACGTGGCAAGCTCGAGTACTGTACTCGGCCAAGTCTTCAGTTCCAGACGGCGTCGAGTCTTCTGGACGGCACCCCCACATAGTTTACCCAAGTGATGCAGCCGAAGAGTCCAGATCAAGTCGATTTTGTACGTAGCAAAAGTTGCTCAGCAGCTGCTGGGTGCGCCCTCGATACTTTACGTGACGTGTCTTATCCGGTCCTATACGTGGCAGCCGCCGCGCGTGTCAAGGGTCACTAGGAAGGATTAGCTGTGCATTACACGTCGTGCATTACACGGCGCCTCCATTACAACATCAACGCGCACGCGCACCAATCGCCGCGGCTCCATCGTGGACCAAGGTTTCATCTTCCGACCTCGCGATGGAGATCGACACCACGGCGGCCCATTCGCGCCGGTCGAGGAGGTTGTTCCCACCTCGTCCGGATAATGTGAACTGACTCCTTGGCCAATTGTGTCGTCGTGACCGACACTTCTGTGTATAGTATACGTTATCAAGTACAGTAACTAGGTCAATGCTGTACCACGCCTGCACCCCGTCAGTCCTGCCGTAAGCGCGCCTTCCTCTATCTATTTCTGGGCATATGATTGGTCGCGAGATCCCAGTTGCTCTTCCGGATTGGTCAAAAGTCTGATCCGCCACCGATGGTCGTCCGGTTGACCAGTTGATTCCGGGAAAGGAGCATGAAAGGTGTCGCCATTTCTCGATTTCCCGAAAAGAAAAGGAAAGTCCGCCGTGCTGTGCGGTTCTCTCGGTTGCGTTGCGATAAAGGCGCGGCTGACCGGATACAGTACACACCTGCAGTGTAGTGCCCGCCCGCTGCCAGCCCCCGCTGTGCCCGTAGCGCCCGCTCGGTCGATCGCCTCCGCCTCCAGTTCTGTTCGCGCGCTTTGTCCGACGCCTGTGTTGCTGCTCACGCCAGCATACATAGACGCCCGATTGTGATGAGCGCGTACCTTCCGTCTGCGCAACGGCGCCGGCTTCAGCGTCGCGCGGCGCCCGCAGGGCTGGTGCTGTACGACGGCGACGGCACCGAGAGTGACTACGACTACATCTGCAACGTCTCGGACGACGACGTGATCGAGCGCGACATCGACGCTGAGATCGAGGCGCGCGAGCGCTTTGCGCACCGCGGCGTGGAGTCCGTATCTGCATCGTTTGGCTGCCAGCCGCAGCCCGTGGCGAAGACCATGTCCCAGCGCATGCTGTCCTCGCTCCAGCAGAACCGCCTCAAGAACTCGCGACTGGCGGCATCGACGGCCAGCTACACCGTGGCGGCGACGCGCGCAGTGGAGGAGAAGCCCGCGGCCCCACCAGGTGCGATGCGTTTATCGTTGTCTTTTTAGGCGCTAGGCACTTATGCTGACTGTGTGCTGTATGTTGCAATAGCGTCGCTGATTCGATCGGTGAGCAACCCGGCGACCGACGTGCTGGACACGCCGCTGTCGCGGACGTCATCCTCGTGCACGGACCGCCTCGAAGCGCGCATCTCCAAGAGCTTTCTGTCCCGTCAGGAAAGCGTGGGGACCGACACGGACGACACGCACGACATATCGGCGCTCTACTCGGGTCGCCGCACGTACCCGGCCGAGTCGATCAAGAAGAGCGACCCGCGACTGTCAGACTCCGGTCCAGTGCCGACCGCTGTCGAGAACAAGATGATGGCGCTGCTCGAGAACGAGCGCGCTACGCGGAATATTGTTGATGCATTCCACTTTGAAGACCCAATTCCGGAGCGTGAGGTCGTGCAGCCTGCGAAAGCACCGGGCGGCAATGGCGTTTCCTTCCACTTTTACGGCGGCTCGAGCGTCAGTAACCCGAACACATCGACACGAGGTGTATCGCTCGCTCTGACTGACAGATCGGTGGCGTCAAGCGACGATCTCCCGCGCGTCTCTCGCGCTGTCGTCATGCCGGACCGCACGCAGACCCAGCCACCACCGGCCCCGGTGATCACACACGCCACGCTTGCCAAGCAACTGGGCGACATTGAGTCTCTGGTCGACGGAATCGAGAGCTGCATGTCTGCCGCCGCTTTCTCCTCGCTCGCGGCAAGAGTAGCGGGTGAGCTTGAGCTACTGCGAGACTCGACCAAGACCATCCGGTCAACCGGCACGACCATGATCCTCGAGGAGGTTGGACGGCAGCAGACCCAGACGGAGACCGCGTTCGCGCTCCGACGACTCGTCACGCGCGCGGTGGCCGTGCACAAGCGCATCGACGAGCTGATCGTCGCCGTCAGGAAAACGGCGGTCTGAGGGCTTCCGACGCCCCTGACCCGCAGTTTTGATCCAAGAGTGCGTATATATTGCTCACCGAGCCTAGAGCCGATAGCAGGCTCCGGCTGGAACGGTGCAGCCCTCCCAGCTACCGTAACCTATTTACCTTCAGTTTTTCTCTTCCGATCGAGACCGACGGAGTTCTTGGTGCAAGTTGCTGCTTGCTCTGCTTGCAGCTCTATTCGATGTCGCCGTGGTCGTGTTAGCATTTGTGTGTGAACCGCGGTCCGAACATCCAATGCAATTCCCACGGAAGTGAAACAACACCTTTCTCCGAATGCTTGGCTTGAGGTGATAACACAGCGAGCCCCATGTTGATGATCTTCACAAGCTGGACTGGTCGTCTTGGTGGATGTCGACGCATCGAATTCCCTATGTATCAACGGTACGAACAACAAGCCTCAGCATTCAGAGTTCCTCGAAACCAGAGTGATACAACCAGTGGCACGGACCAGAGTCTCTGGAGAGAGAGTTCGCGTAACTGGAGTGGAAATCTTCGCACGACTCGGACTTAGACTCTTCTTCGGACGCGTGGAGAACCGATCGGGCTTGGAAGAGGTGCAATCGCCAGCATCTTTTTCTTCTTGTTTAACGATTGCCGCCAGTTCCATCTCTTCGCGTTTTCGCTGCCGCTGAAGCCGATCAAGCTACACCACCAGTAAAGCAAACACGTGAGACGTGACTTGGGGTCGTACCAAGCCGTGAACACCACCATTCGTGCGGCAACGTCACCTCTTCAGCGGTACGTCTGCGTGCTTCTGCTGCAGCAATTTGCCCGTTCGAACTTCGAATTCTGGACGAAAACGAACGCCACTAAGAACACGCTACTGTAGAAGCGCAAGATGGACATGCAACATGGGGCGTACTGGCATCTTTGAGCTGCGCGTGGTGCCACAACCGGTGCAAGCGTCGCCCGCTGCGGCAGATACCAGCAAAAGCCGTCGTCAGTCTTTCCAGAATGGGCACACAAGGCATTTGCAAGTAGAGTTCGTACATTTTTCCGCGTGCGGCTACCAACACCTGAAAATGCCGACGAGTCGCTTGCGGGTTGTATCGCCTCCTTCCTTGGCGCCCTATACGTAGATCGGGCGCTACGGAAAACACGATCACCACAAACAGTTGAGACGTATTTCACAAAGTCAATTCGTCACGAGAACTAACGAACGGACCTTTTCATGAGGAGCGACGGCGACGGCGAGGTCACGTCGGGGTAACACACTTCAAACGAGTCCGCTGAAGCTTCTGCATCCATGACCGACGCATTCTCGCCCACTCTCTGCTTGCTTGTTGGCCTCAAAGCTGGCTGGTTGAGCGAAGGCAACAACCTGTTGCACGATACCGAAGACGACGCGAAGACTGCATCGCACGAAAACGAAGCTTCATGCCTTTGAGCCAGCCTCTTGGAACCGTTGGCCAGGCGTGATGGCGGCATAACTGGAATTGGAGACGCAGGCTGGAAGTCTTTGCCGGCATTGTCGTCATCGGAATGATCGAACAGAGGCTCCGCGGTGGCAATGGCGCTGTGAATGCCCCACGGCGAATGCATTGCGCTACTGCCGAAGAAGGTGAGCAAAGAGCCAAAAATCGTGTCTGTGATCTAAATATAGGAAATAAAATCGTTGCTGGAACGGCGGATATTATCCGCCGTTGCATATGCTGCTGCGCGTCAGCGGTTGTGTCGACGCGAAAGCTTCAATGCCTAAAAGTTAGGCCTGAAGACTGGAGTTAGTCTAGAGCTACTTCAATGCTGAGGCTCAAGATTGGCGCCACATTACCGCTTGGCAAAAAATCCTCGCTGGGAGACATGCGACGGTGTCTTTGGACGCACGATGCGCGTGCGACCTCCAGAGATCGGGTGCACGGACGGACGCGGGGCACCTGCTTCGCCCAGCAATTGTCAGAGCCTTGATCAAGATACCCAAACGAAAGAATCGTACCCATTTGTGGCCGTGAAAAACGGTCAAACATCCCCACATTTGGGCGATGGACCGGTCTCGCCGGAGTTTCTGGTCTCAGCAAGCCTTGTATCTGCGGCCGGCTAATTGAACCACCAGAGCTGTGCGCAAAGCTCCTGGACGGAACTGGCCGCGATACGCGGGCAAACTGATTCGACGGATGGGAAGGGACCAGCGCGTTACCACCGGGCATTCCGCTCACTGACGATCCACCCGGAGATGGCGGATGTTGCAACATGCCCGGTTGAGCCTTGAGCGACTTGCACTGGATCCACCGTCGCAAATCCTCAGTGACACCTCTGCATCGTGCTGCATTTGAAACCGAAACAACATAAGCACGTACCATTTTCTCCCAGTTTCTGCATTTCCTCGCCTTCTCCTTGTATGCCTGGGCGGACAACACACCAAGGTCAACTTGGAGCACAAATACACGCCACGGCACGCATCTTACCTCGCGCAGCTCTTCGTTTGAAGACGAAAGACTTTGCACTTTCGATTTGGAGTCACGGAGCTCCGCTTCGAGTTGATCAGCGTAGTTTTTCAGCTGAATGTACTTTTCGCCGTGCTGCGCTTGGAACGCTTTCTGCTCTTCAACTACGGAGAAACGTCAGCCTTCAAATCGGTCACCAGCAGTAAGTTCATCAACACTCCATGCCACAAATGCTGATGGCAGTGTGTACCTTGTTGCTTCCTGATTTCCTCCTGTCAGAACAAATGACTGCTTGGTCATATCACACCCACACTACTATGACTCTAGCGGCCCACGCAGGTTACCTGTCTGTTGGACAAGATCGTTAAAGCAGCAACGAGATGCAAGGAGACCATAAAGTCTACTTACCGATAGGAGTCTTGTGCTAGCTGGAACTGTTGTTGCACGCGGCAGTCATCGTTGGCGTCACGAAATTCCGAAATGCAGCCACGAATGCCCGATTCGTACCATGATGAAATCTGTTGCACAATTGAACAACGACTGTCAGCCCAAACAATTCGTCTACGCACATCAACGATAGCATCCGCTTACCCAAAGCTCGCTGGAAATGCTCTACGTTTAGTCGATCACACGAGTTAAACCACCACAACGCCAAAATGCCGGAGCAATATTGACCCCATACAGACTACAACTCACCGAAGCAGTTCGTCGGATTCGCCATCATTTCTTCCCATATAGCCTGGCGATAGAATTCGATTAGTGATACACCCGCGATCAGATTCACTGAGCCTGGAGTAGTTGCGTTCTCAAACCTCTGTTCTCTAAATGTGACACAACGAAAGAGAGTATCGACTTAGCAACCGCCATTAGCGCGAGAGGGCGAGCACCACTGACCTTTGGATCTGCCACGCCGTGAATCGTCCTGGTCACGACAGCCAAGTCAGTTTCTCAAACGGCACACGCTTTCACAAACAAAGAAGGACCGCAAAACGTACGTCTCGCATATTCCGCCTGGACTGCGTGCATATAGGAGGAGTACGTTTAAACGTGTTGTAAGCATATCAAGCCACTGAGCAAGGTCAGAAACAATGCCCATTGCAGATGCCTCACGCTCGGTTAAGATCTGTGAGAAACAACAGTTTTGAGCAACACACCGCGCCATTAACGTTAAAGTTTACAACGCAAGGGATATGCTCGTATAAGTACGCACCCGTGCCGCACGCCGGGCAGATCAGTTGCCCGCCGCCAAAGTGCTTGTACGCGCATTTCTCCTGCCAAGACACACGTGATCGCCTGGTCACAGCCGCACAGCTCACCCACCACCACAAACGGGCTGCACTTACGCAAAACAAGTGGCTGCATGCAGTGCGGTAGCACGTCTCGGCGGACTGCGCGTCCGGCAGAATCGGCTCCCAGCACGCGTTGCACCGCAGCTGCGGACGCACGCTCGGGCTCATCTGCCCGCCGCCGCCGTCGTCCTCCATCGCGTCCACGGGCGTCGCCACCTCTCCGCGCCGGCGGCGGGTCCTCACGCTCGACGTCTCGCTCATCCTGCCGTCGTCGTCCATCCGCCGGAAAGGGGGGAAATGACCAGCAAAAGCGCGGAATCCGTTTGGTTTGGGAAAGGACGGTCTCGCTCAGAATGATGGTCACTTCAACATGTCCTTTCTCAATTCAAAAATGAATTGCATAGCGTGATTGACAAAGCAGGACGCACGTTCTTGAACGATTCTAAAACACGGTGCTTTTGGCGCGAACAACAACATCTCAATCAAAAAGACCGCGGCCGGCTGCCCAAAATGACCGAGGAAGTGGCGGCGGGCGACGCCGGTTGGCACGAGATCGAGCGGCAGCTATCGGCGCTGGAGTTGCCGCCGGTGCCGCCCACTTCGGACCCGCAGCGACTGCTCAGCTATGCGCTCAACATCCTGCCGCGGTACGCGGAGATGGAGATGGCGTCGACGCACCTGCGGCTGTACGCGTCGACGCTCGAGCAAGACTTGGAGCAGGTCAAGGGCCACGTCAAAATCCTGACGAGAGAAGCCGATGGCGAGCGAGAGAAGAAGCAGTTCCTAGAGCGGTACGCGGCGCAGGTCGTCAAGGAGCGCAACGAGCTGCTCCACTCGCGAGCTGCCAAGCACAGCCAGAAGAAGGGATCGGCGCACTTTGTGTGGCACTCCTGCTGCAAGAAGAACCAAAACCACACGCTCGACATGACGCCCTCGCTGGCCGCTTTCCGCGGCGAGAAGCTTCAGGAGCGTATGAAGCAAGTCCAAAGTCTGGAGGAGGAGGTCCACAACATGGAACTACTGCGGAGGGAGCTGGACTTCCTGCTCAAGAAAAACCAGCGCGAGCACGACAGCAAGGTGGCCGCCCAAGCCAAGCAGATCCAGCAGCTCGAGAAGCAGGTGATCCAGCGGTCAATTCTGCACTCAAGTCTCGAGCGCAAGCTCTATGATGTCGAGTCGGCGTTGGCGCGGCATAATATTGCGAAGACGAATGAACTTGCTGTCTATGGCGATCAACTTAAGGACGCAAGAGACCGGATCGAGCGGCTTCAGGACGAGAAAAAGCGGCTGCAAAGCAAGGTGGACGAGCTTTCAGTGGATCGTGATCGGCTCTCACGTGCGCTCAATTCCACGACGGAGACCAAGGATGCATACGCGCTGCAGATCGACCAACTGACGTTCAAGTGCACCGCGCTGGGGTCCGAGGTGGAGGCGCTGCAATCGGAAGTTCGTATCTTGCAGACGAATGACCTCGATGACGTTCGGTCGCAGTACAACGCGCGGATAAAGAAGCTCGAGGAAGACTCCGTGGCGATGGAGCGGACATTGTCTCTCGAGATCGATCGGTTGCGGCACGAGCTGGCGAAGAAGGATGAAGTGCCCGTGCTTCACCAAGGCAGAGGGCAGCCACACCTGCCGCCCACTAGTCAGAGCGAAGCTGTGATCAACGGGGACACCACCGGCATCTCGCTTCCTCTGGTGTCTGGATGGGACCACGACCTACCGGAAACCGATTTCCTCTTGAAGAGCGAGGCGTTGTCACGCAGCCAACTCTCGAGCTCTGTCGTCTCTTCTAAGGCGACACACGAAGGCGACAATGTATTCGATAAGGCAAGGCGCTCTCGTCGCTCCGTTTTGAACGATGAAGTGAGCTCAGATGACGACGACGATCAGTTGGGAAGCATCAGCGACGTGAGTCCCTCAAGCAGCGCCGCGCATTTCAACTGGGAATCATTTATCGAGAGCGACTCGGCCTTG
Source organism: Phytopythium ostracodes (assembly GCA_023337975.1). NCBI lineage: Eukaryota > Oomycota > Peronosporomycetes > Pythiales > Pythiaceae > Phytopythium > Phytopythium ostracodes. The sequence continues at coordinate 26,218 of JAADXW010000176.1, forward strand.
TCATTACCCGAAGCGAAGCGAACAAAGCGTATGTCGGAAAGCACTGGCGACTCATCCGACCACGAGACAAGATCCCGAGCATCCGATCACGGCAGTTGGCTGAACGATCGAAAACAAGGTTGGAGCGGCCACAGATCTTCCCGCAGCCAACTCAGCGACCGCGGCAGTGCGATGGAATCCTACGCCTCGCTGGCTAAGCGTCGATTGTCGTTGTCTGGATCTGAACACGACGATCGGCGAAGCGTAGACTACGAGTTCGAAGAGGAAGAGGAGAAGGAAGAGCCCAGGGCGAGTGACACGTCCAACGATCTCGTTCGAGACTTACACCTCATGCTGAACGGGTTTGAACAGAAACGCAAACGAGAGGAGGAAAAGGCGGCGCGCGCCGAGCAGGCGCTGCTCGAGTTCCAGCGCGTGCAGCAGGATCTCCAGCACTTTCAGGTTTCTCCGAGCTCTTGACACTGTCACGTGAAATCATAAGTTGTCGGGTCCTCCTCGGCATTTATACCACCGACGACGACCCCGTCAGGTCTTTGACCTCGTGCTCCGACGGCTGCGGGCTCGCCTCATAGACGCACTCGACGACTCCATGCCGCCACTGGACATACCGTATGGAAGGCGTAAGCTCGTTGTTCAACGTCGCCAGGGATGCGTGCTGTTGCAATAGTTGTCGACGTACCTTTTGGCTCTCTCCCTTGAGCCCGATATAGTAGAGCAGCGATTCGTCGCCGCCAAAGCTGTTCTGAATGAAGAGCGTCAGGCTGCTGACGCCCTGGAACTTGCGGATCCTGACGTTGCAGCGACAATGGCAACAGCATCGCGATCAACATCAGAGCTCCGTCACCGGGTTCAACTACCACACACACAGAGCTTACTGCAATGGGTAATCAATGTCAGCCGTCAAGTCCTCGACGAGCTCGAGCTTCTGCTGCGCTGGCAGCTCGTTGGCGTTTGAGAAGTCGATGTCCTCGCGGTTCGTAAACCTAAAGCACAATCGTGCTCAACACTCATGCGCCACCACAATAAACAAACCAACGGCATTGATACGTACAGCTTGACGGCCTTGGGGTGCTTGCCGTCCTCTCCACCGGAAATGCAGATCGACTTGATGCTCACGGCCTCCGTGAACCTGTGTGCATATCCAAAACGTATCCGAACGTAACATGTTCAGTCAACCATCTCGGTGCATGGCAGCGGCTCAGCCCAGCCCATCCATCAGCGACGGCGTCCATACGGGATGAAGAGGATCATCTCCGGGTCGTCCTCGTTACTCTCCAGGAAGCGCGAGTGGTCCCGACGGTCGTGGAAGGGCTTGAACGGGTGCGCCACATGTTCGGGAGCCGCCGCGTTCAGCACGCGCAGCTTGCTCGTGTCCACGTACGGGAACAGCGAGTCGCCGCCCGCGTCCTCCACGTCGTGGTCGTGGTCGTGGTCATGGTCATGGTCATGGTCATGGTCGTGCGAGTGGTCGTGCCCGCCCAGCGCCGCGTGCTCGTCGTGGCAGTGATGGGACATCGCTTCTTGCTCCTTTGGTTCTCTTCCTCGGTCTTTGGGCCAATGGAGCGACAACGCGAAGGTGTTCATCATCTCCCGCTCAGATCTGAGGATTTAAAATGGGCTTTGTCCCAGATCTGAGTCTCTCTGCGACGATGTGCTGGCACCCACGATCTTCGGCGGCATACAAATTCAAGACAAATGTACCGGAAGAGAAACCTCATTGGACACAACATGGAGTGTCGGTGCGTGGTGGCGTCCGGTCTCTTTGGCGGGCGCGCGGTGTCGACGGGGCGCGAGCTCGTGGACGTGGGCGGCGGAGACACGTTCGCCGTTGGTGTCGACCGCAGCGGGTGCGTCATCGGCTGGGGCAGCGCGTTCTACGGCGAACTGGGCGCGGAACAAGAGGAAGACGTACGCGCGCGTGTGCGAGAGCTGGCGCTGCCGGTGGACTGCGCGCGCGTCGCGTGCGGGCGGAACCACGTGCTGGCGGTGTCGCGCGACGGTATGTCCAGTGGCTTGTTCGCTGTGGAAGCCGCGCCGCTCTCAGTGTGACGCGTGCTATCCGATAGGGACGAGCGTGTTCTCGTGGGGCTGGAATCAATGGGGGCAAGTCGGCGACATGCCCGAGGTTAAGGTGACAACTCCGATGCGCGTGCCGTTCAATGATTCGACCACGATCGAAGCGGTCGCGGCGGGCGGCATGCACTCGCTCGCGGTCGACGCGTCGGGGCGCGTGTGGAGCTGGGGGCAGAACAGGTTCGGCCAGCTCGGGCGCGAGTCTGTCGACAGCGCGCGCTGCGGTGTGCCTGGGCGCATCGCACTCCAAGAGGACGTAAGCACGCGTCAGGTAGCGGCTGGCTGGGCGCACTCGGCGCTGGTATCGGCCGACGGAGCCGTGTACACGCTCGGGTGGGGGCTATACCACCAGCTTGGCCACGGGACCGCCCAGAGCGTGCGGGAACCGGGTGTGGTGGACGCACTGCTTGGCCTGGACGAGACCAGTCAAGTCGTTCAGGTCGCGTGCGGCACATGGCACACAGCAGGTAGGATACGCTCATGGCTGCACATTGGGGAGCACTCGCCAACATCTTCGTCTCACCTGTGTGACTTGATCGGCGAGGCAGCGCGAACGGCGTCAGGCGATCTATACACCTGGGGCTGGGGGCCCGACGGGCAGTTGGTGCGTGCACCCACATGGCACTGGCACCTTGCGATCGACTCGCGTGTCTATGGGCATCAACATCTGACACATTGCGTCTTCGTTGGTGCGCAATGGCCGTCAGGGCCATGGCAAAGCCACCGTATCGCAGGTTTATCCGCGCGTGGTCGACCTGTCTCCAGCGCCAGCCGCAGCGAGAGCATCTACGCCTCCGAGCAGTGCCATGGACGCGGAAGGCGAAGGCCGAGAACTTCTAGACGTTGCGTGCGGCGCGCGCTTCACGGTCGGCCTTTGCAGGAATGGCGACGTTGTGTGGTGCGGCTTGAACTCCTGCTCCGCGTCAGAAGTGGTATTATCGCCAGGCGGCAAGTCGGCACCGACCGATAACACGAGCACAGCATGGCGAGTTGCTCGCCGCGCTGGAGAAGGCCGCGTGAGAAAGATTGTTGCAGGCGCCACCCACGCCTTCGCCCTTGTAGAGCCCAAGGTTGTAGCTGCCCTGGCCAAAGAAGCAAGCAACAGTTAATGCAATGGCAACAACCTTCATGCTCGTACGACGCCAATGAAACCGGACAAGACGCTTCAAAACTGATGAACTCGACCATTTACAATGCTGGGAAAAAGAGGCATCAGCCGGTCAAAAAGAAGCAAATCGCAAAAGAGACGAGGGGGTCGCACTCGACGCGCGGCGCTGTCTACATGACGGAGCAGCCGCAGAGGCCGCAGGCGCCCGTGTCGGCCTCCTTCTTCTCCTTCTTCTCCTTCTTGGCCTCCTTCCGCTTCTCCTCAAACTCCTCCTTCTTCTTCTGGATCTTGAGCACGCTGTCCTTGGTGTAGCCCTCGATGTTGCTCGACACGTGCGCGGCCTTGTCCTTGATGTCCTCCACGGCGCTGCGCGTCTTGTCCTTGACTTTCTCGGCCACGCCGGCGTCCGGCTTGGGCGCCGCGTTCCACACCACGTGCTCCTCCTCCTTCTTCTTCTTGGACTTGGTCGGTTGCTGCGCGGGCGCCGCCGGCTTGGGCAGGCTCTGGCCCTCCACGGGCGCCACGTTCCACGGCGAGTCCGACATGCTGGCTTGGCTGGCTGGTGTTACTACGAGGAGACTGGACGATGGGCGGAGAAAGCGCTGGAGCTGGCTTCTCGGCGGCACGGGATGAATCTGAAAATGCCAGCCAGGAAGCCAAGCGCCTCCGTCGGGCGGTCGGGGGCCTGGATATTGTAGCCGCCCGCCCCACATCAAGGAGGAAAAAGATCCTGCTTCCACCTGACCATTAAGGGATAGGGGAGTGGTGGCGTACCCAGGTGGTGAGTGCCCGAGCCCCATGCCCAAGGAATGACTCGGAGAAAAATCAGGTGGAAGATAAAATGTAGTGGTTTAATCGATAAAATGGTGTTGGACGATACCGTGGGACGATCGGAATGGGGGATAAAACGTGATTTGCATCCGTAAAGGGTGGTCTAAAACGCCGCATCTGCTTCAACAATGCACCCTCGGCGCCGGATACCTTATCCTATGCAACGGGTAGAGTACCATTGATCAACGGGGACCGCACAATGCGAATCAGAAAAGAGCGCACAGATAAATCACTCGACGTGTCTTCCTACCTACGTCTTCCTTCCTTCCTCCTTCCTCTCCGACCGCGACAATCCACGCACGAGCATCATGGAAGAGATGGCGACCGACCGACCAAACGCGATGGAAGAAGATCACATGATAGAGCAGCCGTTGCAGAGGCCGCAGGCGCCGGAAGTCGCGGCGGCCTCACTCGTCTGTTTGGTCTCCGTCTTGGTCTTCGTGGTCGCGACGCTCGCGCTCTTGTAGCCGGCGACGCCCTCGAACGCGTTCGGCACCGAGACCTTCTCGACCTTGGCCGTGGCCTCCTGCGCAAGCGACGTAGTCGCAGCCGTTACGTTCTCGATCGTCGTCTTAGTCTCCGTAACCACCTTGGTCGTCGACGACTCTACGGCCTCCACCACGACCGCCTCCTTCTTTACCTCGGTCGCTTCCTCGGTCACCGCCGAGGCGACGGCGCTAACCGCTTCAGTAACGTTCGTCGACACCTTCTCGACGGGGGCAACGTTCCACGAGCTCGCCTCAGTCACCGCCGTTTCTTCCGCCATCTCAGCACTCTTCACTTCAGTTTCGTGCTTGGTCTCCACCACTTCCTCCTTGGTCTCAACCACTTGGTCCATGGTCTCCACAACATTAGCCGCCACGTCCACAACGGCAGACTCGACAACATCAGCAGACGCTAAAGTCCACGCTGAGGCCGTCGTCGTCGTCTCCTCCGCAACGATCGAAGTCTCGAGCTCCACCGCCGTCGATTCCTTCTTGATAGCTTCAGTCTCTGCGACGACCGGCTCTTCAGCAACGGGAACTGCAGCCTCCTCGACGACAACGTTAGCCGACGTAACCTCGGTGGCAACGGCCGTGGATTCCTGATGAAGAGGCTCCACGTTCCACGCCACAGAGGAAATGGTCTCCTCCTTCTCGACGACCTCAGTCGCCGCCGAAACAGTCTCGGTCTCAATACCCACAGCTTCTGCCTGCACTTCCTCCTCGACGGCTGACTCTTCCGCAACCTTCTCAACCTCAGCAGTCTCAGTCGCCGTCGTCACCGACTCCTCGACGACAGCAGTCGCTTCCTTCGTCACGCTCCTTTCCTCCGTCGCCTTTGTGGTAACGTTCTCGACAACAGCCGTCTGCTCCTCCTCGACGGGGGCCGTGTTCCAGGCGCTGTGGAATACAGTAGCTTCCTCGACGACGACAGCTTCAGTAGCCACGTCGTCTTCCGGATTAGCGGAGACCTCCTCAGGAACCGCAGGTGTCGTCTCCTCGACAATCGCCTCCACGACAACCGCCTCCTCCTCACGCTTGGTCTCAACCTCGGCCACAACGGCCGCCGCCACGACATCGTCCTTGTTGTCCGCCGCCTTCTCCTCCTTAACCGCGGGCTCTTCCTCAACAGGGGCGGTAACGGCAGCCTCCTCCACCTCCTTGGTCTCCTCTACCGCGATCTTCTCAGCCTGCGCTTCCTCCTTCGCTTCCTCGTGCTTAGTCTCTTCGACGACAGCAGTCTCCGTAACAGTGGAGACTTCCGCGACAGTATCGATCTCAGTGTGCGATTCCACCGCAACTTCCTCCGCAACCGCCTCCTCAGTAGACAACGCCGTCGTGATGACGGCGTCGTCGGTCTGCTGAATCTCCACCTCCTCCGGGATTTCTTCCTGGGCAGGCGCAACAGTCCAAGCGACGTGCACGGGCTCCTCCTCAGCAGGAGCGTCGACGTGGACGGGCTCTTCCTCCTCCTTGGGGGCCTCGACTTCCTCAGCCGATTCCTCGGACGACGTCGCTGCCGCCTCGACGATCTCTGGCTCGCTCTTGGCCTTCTCCTCGACGACGACAAACTCCTCCGCTGTCTGATTGCTCTCCTCCTCCTGCACAACCCCCACGTTCCACGCCGAGGTGGCCGCCTGCTTCTGCTCGAGCGATGAGGACGGCGCCGAGGAAGGGATCTCCTCTATGATCACAGTGTTGATGATCTCGTGCTCGTTAGCAGGCTCCGGCTCAACCTCCGACGACGTAAGAGACGTACTCGTGGTCGTGGTGGTGGTCGCGGTGGTCGCACTAGTCGTGGCGTCCAGCGTCTTGGACGACGCCGTCGGCTTGAGGAACGGGTTGCTCGTCTGGAACGGAGACACAGCCCAGGGACTCGCCGACGCCGGCGCCTCGGCCGCCGACAGCGTCGGCGACACGTTCCACGCGCTGCCCGCCGCGTCCGGAGAGCTCATCGTGCTGTCAAAGCTGCCCTCGTCCCTTGATGACCGCGCCTTCTTGAGCAGCTTGTTCACTGCGAACATCCACCCGCGATCACGAAGAAAACCGAGAATAAACCCCGCCGAGCGGGCGTCAGTGTGGTGTACGACACATCACATACAGAACGAGGGAGGGAGCGATCGTTTCTATTCCACTGTGTGGAGCGAGATCTCATCCTCTCTC
>JAADXW010000177.1:0-32846 GCA_023337975.1 Phytopythium ostracodes
CTGAAGAGCGCGATAAATGCTGTGAGTGACCCGCAAGGTTATGTGGTTTGCCACGTCGGTGGCGGCTCCGTTGGTGCCGTGAATCGGCTCATTGCTCACTATGACGTTGGCAAAGGCGACACAGCGAAGTTCCGAACCACCTTCGTGAGCGCGTTCGCTTCGCAACAGCTCGCGCTGAAACTCGGACCCGCTTCGATCATCAATTTTGCGAGATGTCTGAACATGAACACCGCGATGGACGGTCATCTGTTCGAGGCGTGGGTTGTGGCGTCGCTGGACTTTGATGGGCTCGAGTATCAATTTCAGGACGCCCCCGAAGAGCCGTCGCGCTGGAACAAGTTGTGGTCGGAGAAAAGTGCCCATTCTGAAGATTATGTTTGTCTCTTTGGTGTTTTATATGAAGTAAAGTATGTTGGTGGTTATATTTTTGGTATAATGTCGTCATTGATCTCGGGCAAGGCAGTATGTAGCCATTTTCATGCGACATGTGAGCTGCCGACTTGCCAGGACCACAAACGCTGGATCTGCCGATCAAATCCTCACAGACGACCAGGATTGCTCTCCTTCTCGCCTTGTGCACTGTACGTTGTATACAGTCCTGTGACTCATCTTTCCTCTCGCTGTCAGTGGCTGTGGGGTGTGATCGAGGCGTCAATATACGGCCAGACGGTTTACTTTGAGGCTGCGTTCCATTGTGCGCTGCTTCGTCGAGTTGGACACTCGCGGGCGTCCGAAAATCCAGGCAAAAAAATAACAGACTTGGCCATGTCGGAGCCACACGATACTTATAATGACGCAGGTGCCGTGTTGAACCCAATTGTGAACACTCGAGCTCGAATGTCCACTTACGGCGCTCACGAGTCGTGAGTCATGACCTCAACGCTAGTGATATCGCATCCAGGTCTCGGCGTGTCGAGCTCCTCACTTTCCAATCCCCCCTTCACCAGGGAAGGTCACCGGCCAACCAACCAAGTCAAGCACAAGCTACACTTCTCTGCTCACACCAAGATCGCGTTCGAGCTGGCGCCGGCGATACGCACGTACCTGCGCCTGGTGTTCCGCGGCCTGCAGCCCGTCTGCTGCCTGCTCGCGCTCGTCTTCACGGTCATGGGCTTCCGCAACTACGGCTACAGCAGCTGAAGCGTGACGCTCGGGGGCCCCACGACGACCTTCAACCTGCTCATGGCGTATACGGGCATGCTGTACGCGGTCGTCCAGCTCGTGGCTGTCGACGCGCTTGGCTTGTTCCGACGCATGCGCGGACCGCACGAACTCGTCGTGGATGTGTTGCTGGCGCTGTTGCTGCTGGCCGCGGGCATCGTCATGGCCGCATCCAGCCTGATCGCGCACTGCGACGAGTATCACAGCTACTACTCGGGCGCGCTGCGCTACGGGTGCCTGACGGCCGCCACCGTCTTCTTCTTGGCTGCGGTCTGCTTCTTGCTGACCGTCGGACTCGCGTTCGTCGGCATCATCGACAAGTCAGAGACCAACGGAGCCGTCCCCGCCAACCCTGCCGCGGTGGAGACGGGAGTGCCGCTCTATCACTCGCAGACCTCGCCCCCCAACAACCACGTAGCGCTTTAGCGAGGTAGTAGAGCGCCATGTCATTGCCGTCGACAGGTACCCATTGGCAAGCATGGATTTCTGTCCGTGTATATCAGCGTATACCAGGGCGTACCGTGGTGGACGGAATGCTGCAACCGCGTCGCTATTTGTTAAACCGCCTAATAGCCAATCTGATGCGTTACGTTAATGTTTATAGCCAATCAAAAATGTTTTTATTTTGCCTATTTCTCAACCGCTCTTCTATTGTTGGACGAAGCACATCGATCGATGGAGGTGGCGGTCGATGACGACGCCCTGCGCGCGCGTCGAGGGCCGGCGGCCGCCTACGAGGCCGGTCCGGCGTACGGGGAGCGTCCCGCGGTGGCGGTGGGTGCGCGTCGACTGTCCATCGACCGCCGAGCGAGCGCAGGAACGTCTCCACCGGTGTCAGGGTTCGCGTATCGATATGGACGAGCGTCAACCGCTTCAGCGACCACGTCGCCCAACATGATGCCCGCCGCGTTCCTCCATCAAGGTAGGGGGCTTCTGGGGGTATGGCTAGGCTTATGGCCGTGTATCTCACCAGTGAACGCTTGAGTATGGCCAGAGATGGAACCGATGGTGTCGTCGCGAGCGCTTCCGCCGCCGTCACTGTCGACGTCCACGTCGCCGATGACGACGTTCGCGCCGGGGTTCTTCAGCAACAGCGACTCGAGTCGGTCTGGTTCGTCAACGACATGGACAGAGCGTTCGACAGGCAGCACTCGCGCTTTGTTGTCGTCAGCGTCATCGACAGCGGCGGCGTCAAGTTTCCACTGGTCTCCTACTCCGCTGGGCGCGCTGTACGCGAGCCAGACGCCGCTGCTGGCGCCGAACGCCGCCGCGAACGCTCTTGCCACCATGTCGACGACCACCACGTCTGTGTTGAGCGCCATGCCGCCACCGACACCTACGCCATCGCTGACTGTGAACGGTGCTGACCCTGGTGGTAACAACGGAGGCCATCCGTGGCGGTTCTCGGCCACTCTCAACGCTTGGAGCGGCCCCAACAACAGTGCGAACAGTGTCGGAAGTATGCCTCCAGCCCACTGGCCGACGAATGACGAGCAGCAGCCGCTCCAGTTGTCGCCGCTGACGCGAGGACGCGGTTACCTAAGCACGTCTCCTCTCAACAGTCGGTTGATGGCGCAGGTGCCGCCGCTCGTGTTGCCACCACCGCCGTCAGCATCAACGGCGACAGCTACCATCGCCACCAAGCCTGCAGCCAGCCGAAAGCGCAAGCGAGCGCCTGGTGCACAGCGACTGCGCAACTTCTTGTGCATGCATCCGTCGTGCGGCAAGTCGTTCACGGACAGCGCCCACCTTCGCGACCACACAGTCGTCCACACGGGCGAGAAGCGTCTGAGCTGCGCGACCTGCGACCGGCGGTTCGCGCGGCTCTCGACGCTGCACGAGCACCAGCGCGTGCACACGGGCGAGAAGCCCTACGTGTGCTCCACTCCGGGATGTGAGAAGCGTTACTCATCTCGCGCAGCGTTGCGAGTGCACGTCGCGACCCATTCCGGTATCCCGAGCAGTCGTCGTAGGCGTGATGCTGGGCTGCAGCATCACACGAACAACACCGGATACGCTGGGGATAGCGGGCATTCTTCAGCGGTTACGGGGTCTCTGGAAGAGCGGGCGGTGCTGACATCGCGCGTGAGTGGCCATGACAGGTACCCTGCTTCCGGTGGGTACTCACTGAGCGATCCGCCGTCGTACATGGTACCACCAAGTGATGAAACTGCGCCTGTTGCGACGCAAGTAACGGATCCTGCCGACACGATGGATGCGAGCCGCACGACATTGACTGAGTACACGCCGGCACCGACAAGCGAGCAGGGCCACGAGACGCTCGTCGGGTCTTCGACGCAATCACTGGAGGACACGGTGCGAGAACAGCGCGACCAGATCGCGTTGCTTCAGCAGGAGCTCGAACGACTGCGACAGCAGCCACAGCCTGAGCGACGCAAGAGATCGACTCGTAGACAGCGCCCCACCATCACCAGAAAAGCTGACGATGAAGACACCATGGACGCTGCTCCGGCTGCAAGGGTGGCAGCGCCTATGACGGCACCTGTGGAGTTCCTCCAGGACGGCGTCAAGCCGTTTGCCTGCTGCATTTGCCTCCAGCGCTTCGTCAACTACTACCAGCTCACCTTTCACGCCAAACAGCACGCGGGTGCGCCGCTTGCAACCGTCATCGGCCAGAACCAAGCGCCGCTGCCGGTCGGGCCGAAGTTCTGTCCTGAGCGTGGCTGCGAGTTCTCGGAGGTCACGGGCCGCAGTTTGCGCAGTCTCCAAACGCTCAAACGTCACTGGCAACGACGCCACCAACCTGATCGCCCGCATGTGTGCGCGATCTGCCTGCCACACCACCGCAAGGCCTTCAAGACACGGGAGAACCTCAAGGCGCACGAGAAGGACTGCCACCGGTTGGTCGCGGCACCAGCATCGGCATCCGTGTCGGCGTAGTGCTGATGGGATGGGCGTGGGCCGTTAGCAAGAACCAATCTGTACAGTAATGCAATCCCTATCATTCGGCGTGAGTCGCTTGTCTGCAGTCCCGCTACCTATGAAGAAGGCGCATGCGAAGTGAAACAGCAAGCTGCATGGCACGTCAGTGAATGGCATCAGCAATAACTGCAGACTGACGGAATCAAGGCGACGCGCAGCCGAAAAGAGAGGTAAGCGGTCGTTCGTCATGAAAGATGGAGATGTGTACAGTATGGGGTGTACGTGCGGCGAACTAGGTGACGATGTCGAGATAGTCTTCACTTGGAGAACTTACTTGACCACGTCGAAGACCTGCTCGATGATGCGATGGAGGTTGATGCTCTCGAGGTAGCCCTGCACATTCATTGCGACAATTCACAAGCAGGCAGGTGAGCTAAGGGTCCTCGTAATGTGAAGGGTCGCTCCATTCCGTCTGATGAACGCAGCACGTACCGCCTTCTTCTTCTTGATGTCATTCATGTAGACCACGATCGCGTGGAAAATGTTGTCCTCGCCCTGACGAACAAACATTGCAACCATATATTAGGCACAACCAGCATGATAGTCCAAGGTGGCCGATCTTACCGGCACAATCTCGCGCACGGCTCCCTTCGTGAGCACCTTGAAGTGCGGCGGGCGCGCGACCGTCTGCACGAGGAAAAGGCGGCTGCGGACGCGAGGAGTGAACGGACGGTTCGGGCCCTTAGAGAAATAGTACGACTTCCAGAATGGGCGGTCGCGCTCATTGTCGGCCGGCAGAGTGTTGTCCATCATGCAGCAGAACGTGTTCATGAGGATCTCAGCGTCCGTCGGCAGGTTGTCCGACCATTCTTTGCCTGACATGTATCGATGCAATCGAAGACAAGGGTGAGTGGTCATTCGTCACTCAAAGTCCAGCCAAAGGGTCGAGCAATACAAACCTTTCCAGGAGGAGCCCTTGTTCCAGCGGTAGCGGTCAAGGCTACGGTCCTTGGACAACATGAACAGGCGCTCCAGCACGTACTGCTGTCGCTCCAGCGACGAGTAGTCCGTGCTGCTCGGATCACCCACGTTCAAGTACTTTTCAAACTGTGCAACCACCCAGAACGCTAGAATGATTAGCTTCAGATCATACCGGCACCACCAAGCGCATATCAACGAAACATACACTTCGGTGCTCTTCAAACAGGTGCACGCCGCGCTCCTTGGACTCAAAGAGCGGGCTACGAGCAAACTCGTGCAGCATGTCGGACAGAGACACGTTGGTCATCTGGGTGTTGGTCTGACCCGGCGGGCAGAGCAGCGCCTGCGTGGGCACTCGGCGGAGCAGCAGATCGACCATGACGCCGCACGCGTTCAGCTCGTTGGCATTCTGCACAAACGCCTCGACCACATCCTTGACATGGAACGCGAGCAGCCGCCGAATGTTGCGGCAGTACAAGTGGATGAACATGTCCAGGTTCAGGTCCTCGAGCTCCTTCCATGCGGCCTGTAGGTCCGAGGATGTGCGCAGAGGGTCCTCTTCTTGGTCGGCGCCAAGGTCGCGCAGATAGGGGTCGAAACCTGAGGCCTGGTAGACTCGAGGCACCAACGCCGCAGGGTTGCCATAGACGCCGAACGCGTCAGTCGCGAACGTTCCACCACCGCCCATGCTGAAGGTGGAGGCCGACGATGCCGCTGCAGCCGAATTCTGCATCGTGGCGTCGGCCTCTCGCGCCTTCTGCGCGTTCTGCAGTCGTCGGAGGTACGCGCGTCCATCTTCGACCGTCTTGACGGACGGTGCGTCGAAGAACGAGCGCCGCCCCGGCAGTTCGTTATCCGCAATCACGTCGCGACTCTCCGACCCACTCGTTTTCTTGGAGAGAGAGATGGAGCCCAGCGACTTGAGAAGGTTGTTCACTGTTGCAGATATAACGAAATGAGCTCCAGTCAATCACTCCTGTCAGTTCTTGGGGGCCAGCAAATGCAAAGATCGAAAACGTACAGGCCGCAGCACGGTCGACAGTTGTGGCGGCATCCCCGGTTCTTTCGGATCGCAGCGACCGCGACAGGTACTGCCCATCGTCATAGCGTATACAGCGTTAGTTGCCGTGCATATTGAGATTATAAAGCACTGCGGGCGAAAGGATCTAACGTATCCATCTCCGAGCCTGACATCACTCTGGTCGCCTCAAGACCGCACCTTGGAGTAGAAATCATCCAGCAGCTCGGTACCCTGAACCTGCGCGCACCGCAGCGCCACGACGGCGGCCAGCGCCATCGCTCCGTGGGCCGCGAGCGCCAACAGGCTCGGCACGATCCGTGCGCTCCACTCGCCGTTGAGCACGCGCCAGAGCGGCGGCAGCGCCAGCCAGAGCGCGCTCGCCAGGAAGAAGCTCACGGAGCCCAGCGTCGAGTTGTAGGTCGCGCGCTGCTTGTCGCGCACGGCGCGCGCCTCCATCGCCTCGAGCGCCACCTCGGCCATCCCTTTCTCGGTCGAGTTGCCAGCCAAAACTACTGTAATGCACGGCGACCACTTGCCACCGCCTTTCTCGCCAAAAAAGGGAAACCTTTGTAAAGTGCGCTTGCGTACTTTATCAGTAGGTGCGCAGGCAACCAATTTTTACAAATCGCTAGGAGCCGCGCTAAAACTTCGTACAACGATATTTTATTACGTTTCAGCCAATAGAAGGGCTCGAAATGAGCAATACGCGGCGATGATTGGCCTATCGGTAATGGGCGCAATCGATTCAGTCGGCACTCGCGCCTCCGTCTACAACATTGTGACACGGGGAAGCAGCTCACGCCGCGGGTCGGTCGATCGGGTCGGATCAGGCGCTTCATCACCTCGTACTGCAGCCATGAACGGCTTCTTCCCGAACCCGTCGACACCGCGCAACCCGTACCGGCACGAGCCGTACTCTTCGCCGTACTCCTCGTCGTCCAAGCGGCAGCGGCAGTTGCCCAAGGACCGCGTGTTCGTGATCGTCGGCACGGTCGTGTGTTTCCTGCTCTTCCTCGCGCTCCAGGGCTCGCCCGCGCCCTCTACGGCCACCAACTCGACCATCGACATGCAGGCCGCTGCTGCCGCCGCCACGCTCTCCGGGGGCGACCAGGCGGCCCCGCGTCCACGCTTGAAGGGCGCCGCGCCAGTGCTGAGCACGGCCACCACCCCGTTCAACGTCATGACGTTCAACCTGCGCTTCGCCGGCACGGGCGACGGCATGAACAGCTGGAGATTCCGCAAGGACCACGTCGCGGAGCTCATCAACCGCTACCACCCGTCCATCATGGGCACGCAGGAGGGGCTCAAGAACCAGCTCGCCGAGCTCGCGGTGCGTCTGCTATTCCTGTTGCTGACTGAACCCTTTGCTCATTAACGAGGCGTCACCGATAGACTCACGCTATGCCATGCTTTCTATCTGTGTAGTCGCTACTGACGCACCCGTACGAACGCTACGGCGTGGAGCGCGAGGCGAACGGCGAGTTCGAGCAGATCTTCTACGACACGGAGGTGGTCGAGTGGCTGGACGGCGGCAACTTCTGGCTGTCGGAGGAGCCCGACACGCCCGGCACGCAGGGCTGGGACGCCGCCTGCGTGCGCATGGTCACGTGGTGCAAGTTCCGACTGCGCGCCACCGGCCAGGAGCTCTTCTTTTTCAACACGCAGCTGGACCACGTGGGGCCGCAGTCGCGCGCCGCTGGCTCCAAGTTGCTGTGGGACCGCATCCAGCAGATCACGGGCTCTCCTTCGGCGCCGCTGTTCCTCGTCGGCGACTTCAACACGTACCGCCACACGAGCACGTACGCGTACTTCACCAAGGACGAGGACGGCCCGCGGCTCCTGGAGGCGTGGCCGCAGGCCGAGCGCCAGATCGGCACGGTCTCGTACACGTACCACGGCTGGGCGGGCGTGGACAACGACGGCGAGCGCGGCGCCGTGCCCGCTGCCAACCACATCGACTGGATCTTCTACCGCCCGAAGATGACGGTCGTGTCGACCGAGGTCATCACCGAGTCGCGCAAGGGCCGCTACCCGTCGGACCACTACCCGATCCAAGCGGAGATGCTGTTCCCGAGCCCGGCCGACCTGCTGCCGCCCTCGTCGGCGTATTAGCGTCACCAGTAGTGTGGAAGCGGTTCATTTCGTCGGATAGTGACGCACATCGGTAGGGAAAAACTAGCGCGAGTTGCGGCATTTCATAGAACTCAATGATGCGAGCGTGTTTCATGGAGTTAAAGGGTCGTACAGATTGTATTTTGGTGGAATGTTCTCAGATTATAGCGTCTCCGCACGGTTGTGCTAGGAAGAACGAAAGTTATAATGATTGGAAGCTATTTCGTCACGGAACATACTCGCAAAGGAAGAGGCTAGGATTGACGGAGGGAGGAAATGAATCAGAATAGTAAAGCATGATTCTGCTCAACGCGCCCGGGCACGGAAGCACGCGGTGCAGTCCGCGCCGCAGACACTCATACAAGAGGTGTCAGAATATAAAGCTATTCATCACGTTCTTTCCGGTCCCATTGCTTATATACAGCTTACATGTACAGAGAGAAGCGCGTTCCTCAGCAAACAGCCATTGGTATCCTCATGAGATGTCGGACGGTAATTCCAAATCAATAGATTTAGACATCACAGGAAGGCGCGCAACCACACACAAACATACAGATACAGTAGTGTTCGCACGCACACATAGCTTGTAAGGCGCCGCCTATAGACGGAAGAGATCCCAGCGCGCGCGACGGTGAATGATAATGGAAATGCCCGAGTGAGCTCATCTGAAGGTCATGGGCGCCGCTTTGGCAGCGCGTCGTCGCGTCCAGTCGAGCCAACCACTCGCTCAGGCGTCGACACTCTTACGTAATTACGCACTTGATCAGTTTTTACAAATGATGTTTTTACGATGATGTGACAGGGTTACGATGTAACCGCATGTGTAACCGCCATGTTAAACAACTGAAGCGTAACCTTACCTCCTTGTGTGCGTGGGTACGCACGGATGCGGTTACGTTTCGCTGGCATGCGCTGATTCGTCCAGCAATCGCCATGCCATGCGATCCGATCCGATATCTAATGCCGCCACTGTATGGTACTGTAGTGTAAGATAAATTTACGCGCCGCTTGGATGGCGTCACACGGGGGCGGCGGCAAGATTCCACTGCGATAGAGTGGCCTGTTCAGTGCTGGTGTTGGTACGCTGTAGGTGCTGTAAATGCCATGGCAATTTGAATGCCAGTGACGCACGTGCGACCGACTTGGCACCTCCTCCCAGACACGTAGCATGCCGTCCGAGCTCCCCCTTCGCCCCCCCCTCCCCCCTTACGTAAGCGGCGCCTGCCTGCCCTGTTTGCCCGAGTGAGCGTGTCTACTTCATCCACAACCGGCCAACGTATCCATTCGCTAATGTCGCACCACTGGCTGGCGGCTCGCGCCACTGTCGTCGCCTCGCCAGCGATCCATTTGAGCGTTCATGGTACTGTAGCCACTTTGGACCCAGGCGAATGCGGCGGATAATAGATACGAAAGCAGCACACAGCACTACCGGTAACTCCCACACGGGGCCATGTAGCGCGCTCGGACTCGGGCATGAGACTTTGGTGTTTGAGAGCCGTCGACTGACTGGAAGCCAACCGAGCGTGCATTGCCGTTCTGATATGTATAGAGCACCCCACCGTCATTGCGTTCACTGCGATCGCCCACTTTGAAGTTCGGGCGTTCCGTACATTGCTTTGCTTTGCTATGCAATGCAAGTCGACCGCCTCCTGATCACCTCTGCATCGGTGGGTGCACTCCCATGAGGACAGTTAGGAGCATGTCCGGTAAGTGACCGATCGGGCGCCTTAGCGGTCGGTGGTCGCACCCATCGGCTCCTTGGGGTGGCAAGCAGGCAGCCAGTCGGTGGATGGGACGGGGATGCTGTGCTGATAGGCGGCGGACAAATCCAGCGCTTGGCGCTCGACGGGGGGCGTCGCATGGCTGGCGCGGAGCAGTCGACCGCGACCATCGCCGTCACTTCTTGACCCGGCGATCATCCACCTTCACTTTTCGCTGCCACCCCCATCACCAGGCGACCGCAACGTGGACATGTATCAGAGCGCAGCCACTGTACTGTGCTGTATCGCGCATCCTAATCGACTGAGCGAGAGCGTTGGTGGGCGAGTTGAGTGGAGCGATCGACTGTCATTTTGAGCTCTTGAAATTGTACAGTACAGTCAAACCTATCGATAGGCCGATCCTTGAGATATGAAAAAATGAAGACTTTACTGTTCCCTAAAGGCTAATAACATATTGAATATATTATACTATAAATAACCTAAGGCATTATTTATACAAGGTTATTCAGAGGTGGCGCCGGCTTATCGGCAGGTTTGACTGTACGTTGACGCCACCGCCGCAACCGGGCGACGGGCGGCGACGTCACGCGCACGACTGGACGATCGAGTGCGTGGGTTCCCCCGTCATTCCCGTTTCTATTGCGTTCAGTATGGTTGGAGCGATGATGGCGGCGTCTAAAGTGGGACGCGGAGCCAACGGCAGAGCGCAAGTTCAAAAGTGCCGTGCATTGCAGGCGTGTCCCACAGCAGCGAGTTGGGTAGAGTATTTTGACATTTTTATTTTGACAGATTTGCACAATTCAACGTAAAATGTGGCGGTTGCTTCAGTATCATGGTGCATTTCTGCGTTTCTTATTCGTCGCCAAAGGTGTCATAATTCACATTACAGACCCCGCAGAGCCTGACAGTAAACCATGAGTCGCGTTCGCGGAATGCTCTTTATTCTCCGTATCCAGGTCAGCAATTCGGACCCTCTCGCCGCCCCACCCATAGTGAGTGCCATACAAAATCGTGAGGGATGGGAGGGACTGAAATGGTCCCCTCCGCGTGCCTCTTCGCTCGTTCAAAAGCACCTTTTGATCGTACATCTTAGGAGGGCGTTCTTGACCGAAGAAGGAGAAGCAGAAGAACGGGGGAAATGTAGGGAGAAAGCAAAGGGGAAAGCCCAAGGTTCCGCTTGTTGAATGCGCCGGCCACGGCGTTTTTGATCGCGTGAGAAACAGCTAAAGTGCATCAAGAAATATCATAATTGTAAAACAGGTGGAGACGCCCTATGTCTGTAAACCACAACCATGCAGCCGTCCCCGTCGCCCACTCGCCCACTTCCAGCGTTAATTTGTGAATTTGATTTTCCGTCAGAATTAAAATGCGTCGGCGAACGACACCTACCACACCACAAAGCGGCGATTTCGCAAATGGATTTGACCGATTTGCCCTCCGGTCGCGCCACGTCGACGCCGACTGGTTCGCACCCCTTCGTCCGCCTCCAGTACGGTAGTGAACGATATAATCGGTTGTGCGCTCGCGCATGCTGTTATCGTCCAGTGTGAGTGCCGGTGCCGGTGCCGGTGCCGGTTGGATAGAGCACTTGAATCCAGAGTGGAGCGGACGAACGTTACGGTCCGTCCAAATAGCGAAAAAAGCGTAAAGCCAACCGAAAAAGTGTGCCTCGAGTGTCTTCTCGCGCCAGCGTCCGATCGTTTCACTTGCGTTTAGTATGGGGCGATCCAACAGCAACCCCTTCTCCCGCTCTAATTCGCCGCGCCCCACCTCTGGCCCCGCCCCCTGTCTGCCGCCCTCTCGTGATGGTAAGTCGGCCCACAAAAGGGCGTCGCCTGCTAGGTGAGAAAAACCGCACCATACAATTTCCGAGTGGATTGTAAGGTACCGTACTGTAAGCTTGCCGTCGGCGTCATCACGATCGCTCGACCGACGGACGGACGGCAGGCAGGCACAGCGAGTGCCCCGCCTTACCTTGCCCTCTACCCATCCCATACAAATGTATGGGTTCCGGTCAGTTTTGAATTTTCGCCTCGCCGCCCACACCAATTGCGACGTTACTGTATTTAAAGCAGGACGGTCCGGGGGCTATCAGCACTTCCATTTCGACACCACAGGGAGAACAATTCGACGGATCCGCCCTACCCACATATATATCCAACAGCATGGAGGCGGGCAAGCTGGACGACTATGTGATCCAGAAGCGCCTGGCGCCGGCGCTGTTCGGGGACGTGCTGCTATGCGCGCACAAGCCGTCGGGCGGGCGCCTGGTGGCCGTCAAGCGCGTGCAGCTGGCGGCGGCGCGGGCACAGCGCACGCTCGTGTCCGGCAAGTCGGTGCGCGAGGACGTGGCGCTGGAGCGCGCGCTGGGCCGGCGGTTCCGCGCGGCCGGCGGGCACCCGAACGTGCTGGAGCTGCGCGACGACATCGAGTTCGACGGTTACCTGTACCTGGTAACAGACTTCTGCGCGCGCGGCGAGCTGTACGAGATCGTGAGCAGCGGGGACGGCGGCGACGGCGAGGGCTCGCTGTCGGTCGAGACGACGCGCAAGTACGTGCGGCAGATCGCCGACGGCGTGCGCTTCGTGCACGCGCAGGGCTTCGCGCACCGCGACCTGTCGCTCGAGAACGTGCTGGTGACGGACGCGGACGAATGCAAGGTGTGCGACTTTGGGCTCGCGTGCTCGACCGAGTCCCGCGCCACCGAGACGGTCGGCAAGATGTTCTACATGGCCCCCGAGGTGGTCGCGGGCGGCTCCTCCGCCCGCAAGGGGGAGTCTTCTGAAGCCATCGGCTACGACGCGACCAAGGCGGACGTGTGGTCGCTCGGCGTCATGCTCTTCATCATGCTGGTGGGCGCACCGCCCGTGGAGCGCGCCTCCAACGTGGACGCGCGCTTCCGGCTGATCGCTAGCGAGGGCGTGCGCGCGCTCATCGACCGCTGGGAGCTGACTGACTCGCTGCCGGCCTTCGCGCTCGATCTGCTCGCCGACATGCTCGAGGTGGACCCGCGCCGCCGCGCCAGCATGGACCAGGTGCTGGCCCACCCGTTCCTCAAGGCGGCGGAGGAGGACGAGCACGAGAAGGAGGAGGAGGAGGAGGAGACGCCGGTTCCGACCGAGGACAACGAGGACGCGAAGGAGGACTCGACGAGCGCGACGCTGGACTCGGTGAGCAGCGCGACGACGCTGCAGACGATGCAGCACTACCTGTCGCACTACAAGGCGCGGTGCAAGCGCGACTACCGCGGGGAGGGCGGCGACTCGGCGGCGCGCAAGATGGATCTGGCGGCCGAGAAGGACCTGCAGCGCCGCCTGCTGCAGCACGGCCGGCGCCAGCGCGGCAGCTTCCTGGCGCTGTCCATTTCGCGCACGCATTTCCAGATGAGCCGCACGCGGCACTTCTTCGCCAAGCTCGGCCGCATGCTCTTCCGCCGCAATGCGCAGCCGCTGCACCCGCGCTTCACCGCTGAGGACAGCCGCGCCGCGGACGCCGGCCGCGCGGGCAGCATGGTCACGGTCGACACGCGCAAGGGCCGCGTGGAGCTTGGGCGGCTCGCGCAGGCCGCGTAAGACACATTTTGATTTGTTTCCATAGCGAATTATTTAGATTGAGATAGAAGAGAAAAAAAGTATCATAAAGGAGGTAGGAGGAGGAGGAAGGGATCGTGTACATGTAGAACAGCAACGAGAACAAGTATTTACAGCAAGTCGAGAGCGATTTTTAACATGGACATCGCTTTCATTCAACCGAAGGGTGTGATTAGAGTCGAGCGGTGCGAATGCTTGGTGTCGAAACAAACTACAGTACTGTACTGCGGTACTGTATAATAAGAGCGGCCCCGGTCCGCGGGATTGGTTGCATGCGTCCCGCCCTTTGGAGGAAGCGTAGTCATGTTATTGGTGCACAATACTGCAAGACGTTCCCCCATAATCCTACTCTTGGATTTTGTATCCACCCGACGCTTTGCGGATGGGATGGCCCACTTCAACAAAACCGGGAATTACGGTGTACAATAAGTAAAAAAATGTCGAAAATCATGAACGGACACTTTTTTCTCGCAAGCGAGAAGGAGAGACGGGAGGCGAGAACGTTTTTATTTTTGGAACACCGTGTCCAACACTTGCAGAAAAATGTCAAAATGCTAACCAAAAAAAAATCAGCGGACGGTGGAATACCACGTATCTTCTGCCCGAGGCGGAACCTTCCGCTCTACTTTTTACAGCGCTCGCCCTACTGGTGTAGAATGGGCACCTGCCTACTGATTTCTGCCTGCTCACGCGCAATGTGTTACCTTACTCCAGCATTTGATGACCTTCCTCTCGCCCTCCCACCTATTTGCCTCGCCCTCCGTTTTATCCCCTTCGATTGGGTGGCCAGCGGCATAATTTTTGATCGCGCAAGTCCGCTCTATCTCTACCAGTGGTGGAGAATCCAAAGTCTAAAGGGTCAGCTCATGGGTCTGGGTGGTGGCCGTGGGTGGCGGTGCGTGCCGGATGTTTAGTTCGATAAAGAAGGAAGTATAGTACTCTCTAGTATGGGCAGTTTTCGTACTTGTAGATCATCCAATCCTGCTAAACATTTACCCCATTGGTACGTTCTTTATTCCGACAAGATCTGTCCTCAACCGTCACAGTTTCGCTTCGAGGGGTATCTTTCTCCAAACGTTACTTTAGCGTTCGATAGGGCGAATCCTTCGCAATGTTCTACGCTCGCCGCCAGTGTCTCGAGTGTCCAGTTTTGCGCCCCACGGTGGGTGTCAGAGTCAAGTTGAGTTGTGCGTCCTTCTGCTGAGAAAAGCCGCGAAATCCGATTTTCCGATTTTTAGGCCCTTCCAATCTTCTTCCCCTACAGTACGCGACCCCCTCGCTGCACGACAGAAAATTCGCTCAAGTTTATTCTGATTTCGCCCTCCACCCTACCAAGAGTAGGGCATTGCGGATGGTATCAAATTGGCCCCGGCGGTGTCTCCACCCCAATCGTGTCCTTCCGTCCGGCGTTCGTCCCACTCGTCCCAAGTAGTTTCAAATTTGCCATTGCGGAGGGAGGACCGACCGACCTGCCCCATTAATCAACATCGTAAGAATGGGCCCGCTCCGCGCGTACCTGGACGCAGCGCTGGCGTCGCTCAAGTCGTGCTCCTTGGCCCCGTCCACGCCCCCGCCGCCGTCCAACCCCACCAACCACAGGAGCATCGCCCTCACGCTCAAGAAGCGCCGGCCCTCGCGGGTAGCGCGGTCGTCCTCAACTCGCCTCGGGGACCTCGAACTCGTCCGCACGCTGGCCCCCGCGCTATTCGGCGAGGTTTTATTATGCGCCGACCGTCGAGGGTACGGTTACGATTGCGGTGGGTACGAATGTAACCATAACCAGTTGCCGCTGGTGGCGGTCAAGCGCGTGGAGTTGGCGAGCGCGCGCGCCAAGCAGACACTCGAGCGCGGCGTGCGCGTGGCCGAGGACCTGGACCATGAGCGCGCGGTGCACTACGCGCTGGTCTCGAGCGCGTCCTCAAGCTGCGCGAATGATGCGCTGGGGTACGACGCGGCGCGCGACCCGCTGGGCTCGCGTAACCTGCTGCTGCTGCGCGAGGAGATCCAGTGCCGCGGTAGCCTGTTCCTCGTGTTCGACTACTGCGCGCGCGGCGACCTGTTCGATAAGGTGCGCACCCACAGCAGCGGCGAGGGACGGCTGCCCGAGAGAACCGCGCGCATCTACCTGCGGGACGTGGTGCGCGCGCTGGTCGCCATGAAGGCGCACGGCTTCGCGCACCGCGATATCTCGCTGGAGAACGTAATGCTCGTGTCCAAGAAGAAGAAGGGTAACCTTCAACAAGGAGGAGGGTATGAGTGTACCCACATGGAGGGGTACGAGTGTAATCATTCGAGGTACGAGTGTACCCATGCGGGCGGTGCGGATGCGGACGGTGCGGATGCTGATGCGGACGGGGATGAGGACGAGTGCTGCTACCTTGGGGACTTTGGGTTGGCCGTCCGCGCGGACCGGGCGGCCCCGGCCGGACGCGTGGGCAAGACGTGGTACATGGCCCCGGAGGTGTTTGCGGGCGACCGCGCGGTGGACCCGCTGCCTGCGGACGTCTGGTCGCTGGGCGTGCTGCTGTGCATCATGCTCACGGGCGCGCCGCTGGTACGCATCCCGGCCGCGAGCGACGCACACTTCCGGACCATCTCGGCCGGTGGTGGGATCGCTGTACTTCTCAACAAGTGGTTCCCGACCGAGGCCGAGCTGTCCGCGGACGCGAGGGACCTGCTGAGCGGGATGCTGGACGTGGACCCGTCCCGCCGACTGACGCTGGAGCAGATCGCGGACCATCCATTCCTGGACGTCCGACGTCCGCACTATTGCGGCTCGACTGTGGACGGGACGGATTACAACGGGACGGAGTTGGCGGACACGCCCCGGCGGTCGTCCATCGGCGGCGCGGTGGTCCGGTCCGTGAGTAGGGCGCTGAGCAAGACGCGCTTCTCGTGGGCTTCCACGAGCAGCACAGTCAGTAATGAAGACCTGGACGCGTTCCTGTCGTGTTGAGTCTGTCGATATATTTAAGAAACTGTGGGTGTGGATGCGGATGCGGATGCGGATGCGGACCGAATATATATTACCGTTGAGGACGAAGATTATATACTGGAAATGGGTGGGGGCCCCCAATGCTAACCCATGTATATTACGTCCCCACACAGTTATAACCCGCCGATGCCGCCGCGCTGCGGACGCGGGGCCCCGCCCCCATGGTGAGGATCCGCGGGAGGGCCCCCCGCGGCCGCCATCGGCTGCTGTGTGGACACAAAGTACGCAAAGGCGAGGAAGACGAGCGCGCGCCAGCCGAAGAACACGATCAGCAGCGCCGCGAGCGCCAGGTGGATCTTGGCCACGGACCGCGCGGGCAGCCCCACCGCGGTGACAGCCGGGATCTGGACGGACCCCTCGAGCCCGAGCTGCCGCGCGAGGCCCGCCAGTGGGGACGCGGCGGCCGGCGGCGGACTATGCGGACCCCCTGCGGCCGCAGGCGCGGGACCGGACCCCAGTCCGCCGTTGAGCGAGCCGAACCCGCCGGGGCCTCGCCGCGCGGATGCGGGCCCGCCGGCGGCGGACGCTGGCTGCTGGAAGCGCGCGCGGACCCGTGGATCGTCGTCTGGTACGATCTCACCGTTGATGATGTGGACCATGGTGTGCGGATGCGGATGCGGATGCGGATGCGGATGCGGATGCGGATGCGGATGCGGACGTGCGTACAAACGGATGCGGATGAGGACCGGATCAAATCGGATCGGATCGGCCCCGCTGCTTGGACTGAATATTACGTGAAACTTGCACTGCGGACAGGGACTCCCCACGTGGCCGCGCAACTGGACTCCCACTGCGTTTCACTAAACTTTGGTCGAAGGGTCAAACTCCGACCCCTCGCACTCTCATTGGTGAAAATTGTGCAGCTTACGTCCGCTATGGGTTTTTCGAATAGTATTAGCGACTGATTCGGGTTTTTGGGTTATCGAATATGTACCCAACCAACTTCAACGTCAACATATTCCACCCAAAAAATCATCGCTCCTTATATATCGATACAAAATGTCGTAATACCAAGTCATTCGCTCCTATTTAATGCATCAAAAGCACGCAGACGCCCCCTCCCTCCTTCCGTCAATACGTCAGGTTGAGCTTCTGCTGGCGCGCAGCGTACTCGAGCGCGCGCTGGCGGCGCTTGGCCGCTACCTCACTGTTCTCATCGCTGTCGCGCCGCACTCTGGGCACAGACCCCGACACGGGCGACGGCCCGCGGTGCTCGAAGCGCGCGATCTTCTCCTGCAGCATCAGGTGATCGCCTTCCATGGCCAGGATGCTCGTCGGCCGGCGGGTCGTGGCCGGACTCAAGGACCCGGACGTCCGGACGCTCAGCGCCGGCGGCGATCGCGATCCTCTGCTTGACGGGGATGAAGGAGTGGCATGGGAGCTGCGAGTGTGAAGGAGCAGCGACTTGGCCAGCTCCAGCCGCGGCTTGGAGGAATGTTTGACTGGCCGGTGGTCGCTGCCGCCGCCGGACTGGTCCAGGAGCTGTTGCCGTGTCGTAAGCACGACACGGGCGATGTTGCGAGTCGTGAGCACGGATGGAGCCTTCGCAAGTGAAGCGACGCCGCTGAAGGCCGAGGTTTCAGAGAATATGGTGCGTATGGACGTGTCCACCGCTCGCCGGACGTCCAGAGGACGGAAGCGCTCGAGCAGGAGCCGCAGCGTGTCGACCGCGACCATCACGCGCACGCGAGCCAGTCGCGAAGAGGCTGATGATGGAAATGAGACGTCGTGTTGTCGGTCTTCCTCGTTCTGCTGGTGGAGCGAAGCACAGTCTTGCAGCGCCTCGCGGACTTGAAAAAGCTTGTGTGGACTAACGTCGTCGACCAAAAGTGCCAACAGCGATACATCGGTGCTTAGGATGCGCAGCATGGCGTGGAACGCGGCGCTTCCGTCCGCTTCTTCACCGCATTCGTGGCTGTGATCGAGGCGGTTGTCGTGTTCGTCGCCCATTTCGCTGTCGTTGGATGAACAATACCGTCCTCCGAGGGTACTTGAGGGCGTTTGGGTCGGTGTTGGAGACTCCGGGCCATCTCCTTCATCCACACCGTCGCCGCCATTCGCATCATCTTCGTCGTTGTCGCGCTCCTCGCTCAGCGTTGGCAAGAGCGTTCCTGGCTGGCTAGACAGGAGCAAAGATCCCTCGATACTCCCACTCCGCGAAGAGTTGAAGAGCGTCGCTAGTCCGCTCTTGGTGCTCCCAGTCGAGCCGCTGCGTTGCTGCTTCGACGCGTCGTCGTCGTCTCCGAGTTGATCTTGACGGTGACTCGCACTGCCCGACCGACTGAGCAGCATGAGCTCCTGCGCCATCTCGCTCGGCATCAGCGCTGCTTCGTCTTGAGCTGCGAGAGACTCGCCATCGCGTTCGCCGTTCGCGTTCATGCCGCCGTCATGCAGTTCACACACAATGAAGTCGGTCGGTCGATCGGTCAACCGCTGGGTTGCTTGTCTCAATGTTGACTGCGCTATAAACAACGTCCATTCGCCCTCGACGGCGGTATTTTTGGTCGCATCGCCTCTCCATTGCTACCGCTGCTGGGTCTTGAGCTGCTGGATAAACTCGGGGATGCTCGCGAGTTTCTTCGTCACGACCGTCGGCAGGAACGCGGACGATTGGCTCGCCGTCAGCAGCTCAAACACGTCTTCCTTCTCTTCCTCTCCGTCCTCGTGGCCCTCCCCGCTCCAACTTGGAAGCGGCGGTGGACGGAAGCGCAGTTCCTGCCCGCTGGCCGCCAGCGTCATCCGTGATCCGTCCGTGAACGACACGCACAGATTCCCCACCTGGTCGATATAACCCGTGCCGACGCCGCGGACCGTCACAGATCGACTCGAACTGCCGACCGTCCGGGCACTCGCTGGACCTCGTAGCTCGTCTCGCAGCTCGCGCTCGACGTTCTCGGGCGCGCGCGAGCGAACGCCGTCCATAATCGAGTCCGACAAGCGGTCGTAGTGAATCAACAGCGGCCACTTGCTCGTGCCGTTCAGCCGCTGCTGACGAAGCGCCGACCCACGCAGTTCAGCGGCGCGCATGGCGAGTCGCTGGCACAGCCGAACGAGCGAGAGAACGGGATACGACGAGGATGCACCTTGCTGATTTGCGTTCGCGCTCTTGATGGAGTCGTTGGCAGTGGAAACTTGGTAAGAGATCGTGTCGCCCGCGGTCGTTGTCGCTGAGAGAGCTCCAGTGGAGAGGTTGTAGCGCGCTTCAAGCCCGTTGGACACGCGTAGAACTAACGTTAGCGGACCGCCGATCTCTTGGGACTCGTGACAAGCAAACTCGACAGATTCCGATCGGCCGGAGGGGATTTCCAAGCATGGAACATCGCGCACCTCGAAGCGCAGCACTACCGACACCAACGGAGACGACGAATCCCGTTCTTTGTCTGGTTGTGAGACGGCGGTGTCGTTTCTGTCGATGCTCGATTCTTCCTCGTCGCCATCTTGGTCCGAAAGCGAGCCCGCATCACCCTTGACGGCACTCCCGCCCTCCTCATTGTGACTCTCGACCGCGAACAAGGACGACGGAACCCCTGACACATCACTGGAGCTCACTCCGACGTCGTCGCCAGAGTCTCCATCGTCGTCAAAGCTGCTCTGGATGTCAATGTCGTCGTCGCTGCTGCTTACAACGCCTGCGACTGCCGCGCTCGCTCGATACAAGCCAGTGTTGCTCTTCCTGCTTCTCGACCGTGACCGCGATTTGGAGGGGGCATTCTTCTTGCTGCGAAGGTCCGTATCATCATCAGAACCATCGTACGCAACGGAAGACGGTCCGTGCTGTCCACCGAGCGATCTCCTTCTCGCTAGCACAGGATCGGCTTCGACTACTGATGGCTTGAGGTCCTCACTCGACTGCTGAACTGAGTCAGACGACGTCTTGGGTGTTGGCGAACTGGTCGGCTTCTTCCTTGTCGTTCTCTTTGACGCTAACTTGGTACTTCTGGATCGGTGCGACTCGCGGAGCCAAGGGTGGAGCAGCACCTGCTGCGCTGACGGCCGCCGCTCTGGGTCCTGTCAACTCAAAACGTTGTAGTGAGTGTCTATAAGTCATGATACTGGTAGGACATTGATATGGAAGGCTGAGCTACCGATGTGAGTAACCGCTTGATCAAGTCGGCGGCTGACGATGAGAAGCCGCGCGGGAAGCTCAGCGCGCCCGCTGCTGCGTTCGCCACGTTCTCGAGCGTCTCACTGTGGTCATACGAGTGCTCAGTTGTCTGTCAATCAATGACTGCACTTGCCGTGGGTTGCTTACCTGACTTTGCGGCCTTCGAAGGGCGCGCGGCCGAGCAGCAGGCAGTGCAGAATGCAGCCGAGCGACCAAATGTCGACCGCCTCCGTGTACGAGAACGCCTGGCCGCCCTCCTCGGACTCGTCGCTGCCCACCCGCAGGATTTCGGGCGCGATGAAGTTGGGCGTGCCGCAGATGGTCCAGTGCTCGCCGCTGGCGCGCGTGGCGAGTCCAAAGTCCGAGATCTTGAGCTCGTCCGTGTCCGTGAGCAGCAGGTTGGCGAGCTTCAGGTCGCGGTGGATCACGCCCTGCGCGTGCAGGTACGCCACACCCGCCACCGCCTGCTTGTACAGGAGAGACGCTGTTAGTTGCTGAGCGCTTGCTACATCGAATGATCATTGGACGGACCGCTCGGAAGAGCTTCTTGGCGAGCGGCTCGGGAAGCCGCCGGTCGGGCAGCGAGCGAGCGAAGGCGGCCAGCGAGCCGCGCTCGCACAGCTCGAGCACCAAATAGTAGTTGCGCGCGTCCTCGAAGGCGTCCAGCACGCGCAGCACGTTCGGGTGGCGCAGGCGCGCGTGCAGCACCATTTCCTGCCGCACCTTGGCCTCCAGCCTCGCGCGGCGCACGAGCAGCTTGTCCACCATCTTGATGGCCACGCGCGCCCCGCTGGTGGCGTGCTCCGCCAGGTATACGTGCGCCGTGGAGCCCTCGCCCAGGAACTCGAGCAGCGCATACTCCTACCGGATGACGAGGAAGGGATCAGTTGAGTGCATTACGAGGACAAATAGAGTATATACGGAGCGTTCGAATACGCACGCTGATACGGGAGCGGGCGCTGCTTCCGCCGCCTACGGAGACGTCACTGCGGCTCAGCCGAGCCTCCAGGTCGCTGCGAGTCTTCGCCGGCGTCATTTTAAGTCCTTTGGCGCGCTTTTTGGCAACGTTTTTCCGCCAAATTCAATGCCAAGATTCAGATCTGAATATTCAGATTTAGTATTTGATCTGTGCCGACGGATCTGAGTTTGGTCACGTTGAAGCTGGACCAAAATGGTCTGCCGGACCAAAATGGTTATCATGGACAAGCGTCACTAACACGGACAATCTCATTGAGTTTGGCAGACAAGCTAGACGAGCAATGGCTTCACGATAGGAGGTCGAGTACCCACCTACTCACTCTGCCTACATAAACACCCGTTGCCGTCTCTCGGTACACGTCCGGCGCTCTAGTTGTCCTCGAGGAACGGCTGGTCGGTGTAGCCCTCGGCCCCGGGGAGATAGAACGTGCTGGGGTCATATGGATTGAGCGGCGCGTCCAACTTGAAGCGCTTCACGAGGTCCGGGTTCGAGATGAAGTAGCGGCCGATCGCGACCATGTCGGTGCCTCCGTCCTCAACCACCTTGATGGCCGTCTCGCGCGCGTAGCCCGAGGCCATGGTCAGCACGCCCTTGTACATGGGGCGGAAGATGTGGGCGATGCCGTCCGCGGGCGCGCTCGGGTTCTCGTGTCCCGAAAAACTTCGCGGCTCGATCACGTGCGCGTACGCCAGGCCGTACTCGCTGAGCTTGTGGAGCACGTAGCCGTACGTCTTGACCGGATCCGAGTCAAGCTGGCCAAAGCTGAAGCCGAAGGGCGAGAGGCGGACACCCACGCGACCCGTGTCGACCACTTCCAGGACCGCCTCGAGCACCTCGAACAGGAAGCGCGCCCGGTTCTCGACCGACCCGCCGTACTTGCCAGTCCGGTCGTTGATTCCGTCGCTGAGGAACTGCTCGACCAGGTAGCCGTTCGCGCCGTGGATCTCGACGCCATCGAAGCCCGCGGCCATGGCGTTCTGAGCCGCGATCTTGTAGTCCTGGGCGATGGAGGGATCTCCTCCGTCTTGAGTGCACGGGGGGTGACGTACAGCTTCCTGCCCTCAGGCGTGGGGATCATCCGTGCCGTCGTAGTGTCCATGTTGGCGCTGGATGAGACCGACAGCTGACCGTTAGGCTGGTTCAGAGGGTGGCCTAATCGGCCCGTGTGCCAGATCTGGAGGAAGATCTTGCCGTTCTTGGCGTGCACTGCCTTGGTCACCTTCCAGGCCTCACCTCGCGCCTCCGAATGGATCCCTGGCGCTCCAAAGTACCCACGCGCCGTTGCGCTGACGTCCGTCGCCTCTGCGATGACCAGGCCACCGTCCGTCGCACACTGAGAGTAGTAGGTGGCCGCCATATCAGGTTGAACGCCATTGGCTCCGGCCTTGAAGCGCGAGAGCGGCGCCATCACCACGCGGTGCTTGAGCGTCAGCGGATTCTTCTCGCCGCCCAGCGTGATGGGCGTGAATAGTTTGCTGTCTGTCATTACGAGCTCTGTGTGGTTGTGCAGTAGTGTCGCAGTCGCTTGAAGTCGCTTTGACGCGGGAGATTCGGAAATGGCGATCGTGTTGGTGATGACCATGAGTCAGAAACCTTTAGAACACGATACCCAAACGGTATTCCGTCAACACTTCGGACTACATGGGCGCGGTCCCTTCGATCCCTGCCACAATCAATGTGTTTCGACGTACATGAAAGTGACGACGCACATGATTAGCAAGTACGATGGACAGTTGAAGTCATTCTGAACAAAGATGAAGGTTTACATAATGGTGAGGAGGGTATCCACTACGCTACATGGTGATGAATGCGCCACGCCTACAGGTCGGTGACGCAGGCCTCGCAGAACTTGTCGGGCACGCTGGTGACAGTCTCGGTCGAGTGCTGGATGTCGAAGCGCAGCTCGCCGATGCGCGCGTTCATCTGGTGGTACGTGCGCGCGTCGATCTCCTCGTACGGCATCTGCGGGTACGCGCCCATGGGCAGCTTGGGCAGCAGGCTGATGCCCTTGAGCTGGTACTGGAAGTAGTCGAGCATGTGCGCGATCTGCGGACCCTCCTTCTCGGGGTCGAACGTCACGGTACAGCTCACCTGGTTGTCCGCCCAGTAGCGCTGCATGAAGCTCGCGAGCGACATCTGCTCCCACGCCGACACGTCCGACAGCGTGCGCACGCCTTTGCCCACATCCACAGGGATCGACACGACGAACGTGCTGTCCGGGGCCTCGTACGCCGGCTCGATGTTATATCCAGCACTGTGCAGCGACGGCAGCAGGTCCGAGTGCTTGTCGAGACGCATGCGGCGGATGTAGAAGCGGCTCTCGGGGTAGTGCATGCCCGGCGTGGCACCGGCAAGCAGCGAGACTGTGCCGCTGGGCTTGATCGACGTGGTCTTGATCGAGCGCGGGATGCCGAACTTGGCCGACAGGTCGGCGTCAATCTCCTGGATCGCGTCGTATCCCGTGTCACACCACTTCTGCAGCTCATGGATGCCGCGGTTCGAGATGAACTGCGCGATGCCTGACATGCTGCAGCCAACGCGACGGTTGCGAAGCATCACAGCGTTGGTGCGGGGCCAATGGGTCTGGCCGAGGGTCACGGTCTTGGCGTACATGTACGCGTACTTGAGCGTCTCCAGGAAGTCCTCGAGCGTGTCGTGGTTGTACGGGAACGTCTCCACAAGGCAGCACATCTCGTACGACTCGAGTGTCTGCTCAAGGCACGGGTTGCCACCGGTCGCCTTGTGGTCACGGTGGTCCTTGACACCGTTCATGCGGCCGTACTCACGCATGTTTTGCAGCCACGCAAAGCCTGGCTCGCCGTTGCGCACGATGCGCTCGGCGATCGGGGCGTAGTCCATACCCAGGTCCGCGAAGATGCTGTTGTTGGACGTCCAGCCATACGCCGCGCGTTCCGGGTTCTTCTCGTAGTTCTTCAGGTCGACGTACTCCTCGCTCTTGTAGTCGCCGAACGCGATCTCAGCAGTGCGGCGCACGTTGCCCGACACCACACACACGCCGAGCTGATTCATGATGTCGACGATGCCGCGGATCGTCAGGTCACTCCCGACCAGAGGACGCAGAATCGAGTGGATGGCCGTGTGCAATGCTTCGAGCGACTTGTATCCGGAGCTCACGCCGCCAAAGCCGCGAATAGGCTCACCCGCTGGGCGAATCAGCGAGTAGTCAAACAGCGGCATCGGGCGGTTGAGGAAGTAGGCGTCCAGCTGAAGACGCACGGAGTCAACCCAGCCCTCACGCGAGTCCGGGATCTTGTAGACAGTCGAGACGTTGCTTGGACCTGGAACAGGAACCAGGCCAGCACCCTTGGTGTCGAAGCCAACACCCACTCCAAGCATGGCCGCCTCCATAAGGAAGCAGAAGGGCTCGGCGGGCGACTTGAGCTGCGCGATGTCCGCTGTGGACACAAAGGCGCAGTTGTTAAGCGCTGCGAACAGCCCGCGCTCCTCTGTGATGGGCGAGCCCATGGCCCAGAGGCCACGTCCGGGAGGCATGAACTTCATGTGGAAGATGCGGCGGTACATTTCCTGCGCGGTCTGCATGACTTCTTCCTCGTCCCACGGCTCCTGGAGCTGCTGCATCCACTTCTTCTGCAAGTTGAACGTGCCGTTGACGACGCGCTCGATGGTCTCGTGCCAGCGCTCCTTGGCGCCATCCGGCTTGACACGCGAGTACGTGCGCATGTACACGAGCTCGCCGAGGCCGTTGAAACCGAACGGCGGCGACAGGTCCTTGAACGAGTCCACGAAGCTCTTATCCAGCTGGAACGGCTTGTAGTTGGGCCCAACGCGCCACTTGACGCCCGACGAGAGCGGCGGGTTGGCATCCGCATCTTCCGACATTGCAAACATCAACCCCGCGTCCTTGTCGGGAACGCTGGACGTCTTGTCCTCCTGCGAGCTCGGTGCCTGCGCCTTGTTGCCGCTGAGCGTCTTGGACGTGGCCACTGCGCCCGCCGCGTGGCGCTGCGGCTGCTCGTCGCTCATGACGACCGCGGACGTCGGGTGAAGGCTCTCGACCGCGACCATTGTGTGGATTAAGGGACCGTAGTGTCGGATAGTGGAGTGAGGATAAGGCGCTTGCTTGGAAGGCGGCAAATAGCGGAATGACCCGGATCGACGAGCGTCCGGGCGGCAAATAAACCTAGCGTACCGTGGGCGCAAGAAGGCGCGGCCGAGCCAAAGCAGCACTGGCGCCTGTTAAATACA
Organism: Phytopythium ostracodes; assembly: GCA_023337975.1. Classification (NCBI taxonomy): domain Eukaryota; phylum Oomycota; class Peronosporomycetes; order Pythiales; family Pythiaceae; genus Phytopythium; species Phytopythium ostracodes. Next base: position 25,776 of record JAADXW010000177.1, read on the forward strand.
CCAAGGAAGTGCGGCGTTTCCCTGTCGCATCCCGCGCTTTGCGGGCGACTCGAGCTCGCGCGCGCGCGAAAAAGGGAAACTTGGCGAAACATCTTGGATTTTGTATGCAAATTGGAGACCTTCAAGTTTGAATACAACATCTTGGTGTTAGTATAGGTTCCTCTCTGCCTGTCTCTGATTCATCGTCCCAAGTGTCTGCGTCGTTTCGTTTTTCGACACTCCACCTGATCTATCGAGGTTTTACCCCCGAAAAACCTCGTTTGATGGCTTTTCATTGGTGGAAAACCCGCACAGGCGCGTGTCAAAAAGCCGCCCAGAGCCCATTTGAACCAATCCTGAGCGCCGCAGTCGCAAGAATCCGCTGCATATTCCACGATACAATGGCGGCGGCCGGCGAGGGCAATGACGATGGCGGCGGGCAGGCGGCGGCAGCGGAGGAAGAGGCGAAAGGCGGGCGCGGAGATACGATCGCGCGGCGCACGCGCACCAAGCTATCACTGGTGGACGTGCCGATCGACGCGCTCGAGGGCCTGCTGCCCGAGACGGGCGAGCCGGTGCGTAGGCGGGCCGGCGGCTCCTTTTTGGCGCCAAAACGGGCGTGGGTTGGCGCCAAAACGCGCCATGGAACGTTTATGATGCTGATGACGTTTCTTTCCTCTTGTGCGGTCTATGCGTCCGAACGTTTGAATGCTCTTCGCCCTTTGGCGCGCACGCGTGGCGCCAACCAATGCGTTCGCGCGGGAAAACCAATGGATGGATGCTGTAGGTGGCCGAGGAGGAGACGGAGGAGGACCACGAGTATCAGCGCTTCCTGTCGTCGCTGCTGCCGCAGGAGCAGGAGAACCTGTGGTTCCTGGACGAGGAGGACGAGGAGTACCGACCTGACGAGGAGGATGAGGAGGACGAAGATGATCCGGATGCCGCTGCCGACGCCGCCAGCGAGCGCGTCAACGTCAAGATATCGCGCAAGGAGCTGACCGAGCTGCTATGGGACTCGACGCAGATCCGAGTGCCGCCGCCCGCCGCCGGCGCGCCTTATCTGACCATCCCGCCGGCAGCATCAGCACCCATCGACATTGCTCTGAGTAGCAGTAGTGCTATCGGTCGTGTCCCTGTCGCTGCAAGTGCCGCTGCTGCAGTTACTACGCCTGCGATTGACTCAGCAGCGATCATGTCACTATCGAGACCAAGCGACAGGCAGCGGAAGCGCCCGAGCTCGCGATCAATGCCCACGTCTGCAGGACTCGATGCTAGCGTTGGAAGTAACGACTTGCTGGCGTTTACTGAGCGAAGAGGGCCGAGCAGCCGCCGAGTTGAGGTCGACGAGTCGACATCTCAGCTACCACCGCTCTCTTCCGCTGAGCCCACGCAACCTCGTCGCTGTCGGAAGAAGGATGCAGCTCTGAGCTTGAAGAATGTGCACGGCACAGTGACCCAGGAGCAGTGCGTGCAGTTGGCGTCCCAGATGCACAAGCACATGCAGCTCCTGCTGCAGAACTACCACGCACTCGTCTCCAAGAACGACAGCAGCGTGCGCTCGACGCTGGTCCAATGCCGGAAGATGATTAACGACCTCCAACTCCGCGCGGACAAGGCGCAGAGATATAAAGGGTCTTTGCTATCTAAAGTCAATCTCGGAGGTTCGTCGGAGGAACAAGTTGGAGGGGACGAAGAATCAACCACCGACAGCAGCACCACAACGCGGAAGGTGCAGGATGCGCTGGCATTGCGGCGTGTGACGCGATCGTTGACGGCAGCACACGCGGCGGTGAACCACCCGTCCATGTTTGAGCTCGTGGGCTCCCAATCGATTGACGAACTGTCGGCTACATTTCGGCGTGGCTGCTCCGTCAGCGAACGGAATGCCATGATGAAGGAGCACATGATGGAGCTAGACGCTCATCTCGTCACGACACGTCGAAGGAACCCGAATCGCATGTTCTCTCGGAGCGAAGAAGCACTTCTCGCCCATGGAGTCAAGCGCTTTGGTGCGGAGGGAGACGCATGGGAGCGTATCCGCCAGCATTTTCTGCCTGACAAGCCTGTCGAGGCGATTCGGCACCGGTACAGGTACCTTATGAGCTCCAAGTCCAAGACGAATGCCATCAAAGCCCTGAACGACGAGACGATGATGCGGCGAAAAGAAGGCTGGCTTATCGAGGAAGACTTGCGCATCGTGCGAGGCTTGATTGAGCTGTACGCTGACAAGAAGCGGTTCTACCGCATCGCCAAGGAGTATCTGCCTCACCGCTCGCGAACAGAAATCCGCAAGCGCTGGGAGAGAATCGTCGGCAAACTGCGGCAGTATGTCGCCGAAGTCATTCAGCCGCCACCCGACGAGCGTTCGCTCGAGTACGTGCTGATGGTGAAGGAATACCTCGAACTCAAACTCCACGAGCAGGCCAAGATCCAGGAGGCTGCTGCGCTGGGGAAGGTGATGCTATCCAGTTTGCCGTTCCCGGGTATGTCGATGCTTGGTTTGCCGTACGCGCCTGTGCTGGGGCTGTCGAACCAGATGTCATCGGGAGCGAAACGACATCCCAATAATGGTGCTGACAGCGACGTTCAGCGTTTGCATCGCACGTGTCGAGTCAAGAACCTCCACCCAGCGCTGTTCTTCACGTCCTGGTCGCTGATCAGCCCTGCTGCGCTACTCAACTCAACGTGCGAGCACAATTGGCCCACATTCATTGAAGACGTCAAGCCGCCGGGCGCGACTCTGCTGTCTGCACCTGCAGTCCAAAAAGAAACGGCGCCAAACGTGGCACAAGCGACTGCTACTGACGCTTCAAGTGATTGCAATGTCGCTCAACACGACGATATCACACGCTCCGCTGTCGAAGATGGTGGAGTTGATCATGCCCTGACGGTCTCAGTGCCAGCGCCTCCTCATTTGAGCAAACTGACAAGCGGTGCGCTGAACGAGCCGAGTCTTGTCGCAGACGCATTTGAGCCTGTACCGGACTTTAACCTGTCAGAGGAGGACGACGAGGATGACAGCGACTACGAGCACGACGAGTTGCTCTCGTCTGAAAACGACGACAGCGAGTCCGAGTTTGAGCAGCTCGAGCTCAGCGACGGCGACGACGACGCGGAGTTTGATGACGATCTCGACGAGGACGCTGAGGACGATGATGTAGATGCAAACGTTGACAGCGCGACGGATGAGGCGCGGTCAGGCTCCGAGTCGCTAGGTAACGAGGGGGAGCGCGTCGTCCGTCATCCGTTGCAGCTGCGCAACCTGCGCCAACCCGCAAACGAGCGGATCAGCCGCGCTCTGGCCGCGTTGGAGCGCCGAATGGTGACCAAAGCAGCGACACCTAAGCGATCAAGCTTCGCGACGGACTGGGCTAGCGCTAGCGTCCGCAAGAAGCAAACGATCGTGCCGTCTGTGGTCGCCGCTCCTTCTGTCACAGCCTCATCAATGACGCCGTTTGGTATCGTCTCTCGTAGTGAAGAGCGAGTGGCAGCTAGTGATCCACAGCCAGCCCAGACCGCGACGGACGAGTGGGCGGACGGGTCGGGCGACGACAGCTTCGAGTGCGACGAGCTGCTCGAGAGCTCCGACGAGGCCGAGAGCGACGATGACGGCGTTAATCTGGCCATGATGTCGATGGAATCGATCGATGATGATGATGAAGGAGGAGGCGCGTTTCCCAACAAGAAGCCGCGACTGCAGCGGTGCGCGACGTGCCAGGGCGACTGGGTCGACTGCTCGTGCTCGAGCAGCGCGCGCATGCGGCAACTGCTGCGTCGGATGCGCCAGAAGCGCTCGTCCGAGCTGTAGTGTGAACTGGTGCCGCGTCGTATAAACTATACATCGATTCAGTAATAGATAGCATGGCTCCCATCTCTATTCGCGCACCTTGCGGCGCTTGTGGCGCTTGCGCTGCGACCCGAACGAATGCTGCGACAGGCTCTGCAGCATCAAGTCTTCCTCGTCCTCCGCCGTGTCGTGCTGCGAGCTGAACTGGAAGCCCGCGTTCGCCTTCCGCCGCCCAAGCAACAGGTCGCGCAGGTCCACGTCCACGCCGCCCTCGCTCTCATTCGTTGCCGGGTCGCCGCGTTGCAGCGCATGGGCGGCGCGCATCTCGCTGTCTCTTGCGTCGGACACGTCGCCGCCCTCGACCGCATCGACCGCTCGCTGCGCCGCGCGCTTGGACGAGTACTCGAGGAACATGAAGCCGTGCACCGACATGTCGACCAGGTTGTGGTGGATCTGCGGGCGGCACGGATGCTGTGAGCGGCAGACCACGTTGTATATACAAAGGTAGAGAAAGCGACGACGCACCCGCACGTTTTGCAGCTTGCCGAACTCGCCAAAGAGCTCGCGCACGGTCTCCTCGCTCGCGCACAGCGCCGCCGGCACACGGCCTACCCAGACGACGTGCTTGCCCATTTCCCGCTTCCTTTTTCGCGGGAAGTGCTCGGAATCGGCGCCACCAGCTCCAGGACGCCCTCGGAGTGGTTGAAAAGGTAAATTAATTTTATCATTATGAGATTTCATTGGCTGATATGTATCTGCTATCGATTGGGTCCAATTAAACGGTACAGTTCTGAGATGTGTACCGCTTAATTGGTACTTGATACCTGATTTTGGACAGTTGAAGTTGCCCTAGAGTGATGGTCACTTGCAAACAAGGAGAAGGCCGGGGCAAGACCGCCCGCCCGCCTTCTTTCCCTTCGGCATCACTTTCAGTAAGCGCGCGGGCCGCGAACGACTTCCCCTCATGCGACGACTGCGACGAGAAGCGGCGGCGGAAGGGAGAGGAGTATGGAAGGGACGCCGCGCGTGGTGCAGCTGCTGGAGCAGCTAGTCAACGGGATGAATGGGCTGCAATAGAAGGCGGAGGCGACACTCGCGGCGCAAAAGAAGATGCCGCACCAGCTCGCGCTGATGCATCTTCATGAGTTCCAGCACTCCAAGATCACGGCGACAGCGGCGCAGTTCATTTGTCGCAGGATGAGACTGCAGTGCGTGAGCGTGTCACCGTCCACTGAGGCGGTGAGCGAGCTCCAGAACATCACTCCGTTTGAGTGGGACCCGGACAAGCACGAGGACGAACAATACGCCAAGTACCGCCGACATGTGGAACAGAACTTCATCAAGAGCACCCTCACGAGTCTTCAGCTGGGGCTCATCAGCGTCGAACACGACCATCACAAGCTGGACGCGACTTTCTCACCGTACTCGATCAAGTTGACTGGGGGAACTGACATGCTGGTCGCGCCATCAAACGCGATATCGCGGGTGGGAGTGCGCGCCGCCATTGAAGTGAAGAAGAGCGACGTTAGCAAGTCGGCGAGTTCTCAATACCAGGCGATGTCGCAACTGCTCGCACTCGACCGCCTCGCGTCGGATATCGTGTTCTCCGTGCTGACGGACCTTGGCGACCGCTGGATCTTCTATTGGTTGGGCGGCGATCATGAGCTGCACTCGCTCAAGCTCAACGGTCTTCATGCCGGGGTGGCAACTCTGCACGAGTTTCTGCTAGCCGATTGCACCTGGAATGGCTCCGCGCGCGATCTCAACCTCAGCTGTGCGGCAACGCCGATCCACTCAACGAAGTTCGACCCGGCAACAGCTTTGGAACTGGAAGAGAAGCAGACTCATTTTCCACCCCCGGCGGCCTCAACGCAGAGAGGATCGGTGTACAGCGGACAATCGGCGGCCAAACGAGTAAGTGCGGTGGTCAAGAAGAGCTCGTGGATCAAGAGGACCACGCAGAGCACGCGGAGCACGCGGAGCACTTGCCGTTGGTTCCATGCACTTCGGTGGAAGCGCTGAAACAGCGGCCGCCGTTGTTTTCCTCCAATGCGTAACAGCTAACCTTGCTCCTCGCGAACGATGCAAAACCAGAAGAGAGCGAAGTCAACCCCATGACGACAGTTAGGACGGCCAATGACCGCTGGGAAGCCCTCTGGATCGGGGTAATGGCTTCCGTGTCGAATCCGTAGTTGTCGTTGCGCTGAATGTTCACCACTGACGTCGATGTCCAGGCGCTTTCTCTGATCCTTAGAGTCCTGACCGGTTACATTCGCACAGCACAGCCGCAGGTCGAGTCCTCCGTCGTCGCCATCAAGCATCTTTCGTTTCCTTTTGACACTGGTAGCGCATCTTCGAACACTGCGCGACGAGTAAGCTGCAACATGTTGATTTCCTTTGGTTCTCGCGTCGCTGTCCGTCTCGTGTCTGTCGTTGCTGTCGCACAGCTTCCCGACCGTTGCCGTTGCACTTGACTTGAAACGGGATCCTCTTTACGTGCGCCCCAGCTCCGGCAGCCGCTTCAACTTTAACGTCGTTACCAAGACCGATGGACATCGCCGTTGTTACCGATACGACGGAAACCCTTTTCTCTCGATGTTGACGAAGACGACCAGATCTGCACGACGGGTTGGCGACGATGTAGAATAACGGGTGCTCCCGTTCAATGCCGAAACCTGGAGCAGAGTTCGCCACCTCCTCCAGGTTGGCATCACTTTGAGAATACGTGCGAGCGGCGAAATGACCTTCGTTTGCCATGCAAAAGTGACGATAGGAGATTGATTCAGCGAGAAGACCACGGCAAACTTGCCGAACATGACGGGACTGGCGATGCAGATGAAGAAGAACGACAGCATCGGGCTTACGATCGGCTGGCGACAGCGATCGAGTGCAGCACGAAACGGCGAAGTCTCACATGCTTCAGAGCTCACGAATCACCGATCGGGAAGCCAAGTTCATTTGTGACCGGCTCGTGTTTCGCTGCGTCAACGTTTTGCCGTTCGCTGAGATCTCGATGATGCTCCAGGGCGTAGCACAATTCAGGTGGAGACCAACGAAGCACGGAGACGTCCAACCAGTCAAGTATTAGCGGCGCATGAGCGAGGATGTCTTCGGCGAACACTCGCACGCGAACCTTGTCCTCGGGGAGGAACAGATCGGGTGACCCCTGAGCGCGCGCTTCTTCCGCCACGGCATCGAGTTGACTGGAAGCCGGGACATGCTGGTCGCGCCAAAGATGCCGAGCCGTTGGAGACTGCACGCGCCGTCATTGCAGTCAAGAAGGGTGGCGAAGAAGACGCGTGATA